>CAODLS011807935.1:0-15403 GCA_948243855.1 Flueggea neowawraea | reverse complement strand
TTTGAGTACGACGATTTTGGAACCAAAACTTGACTTGTCGAGGAGCAAGGCCAAGTTGCTTGCTTAATGCCTGCCTTTGCTTCTCATCAGGATGTGGGGACTCTTTAAACAACCTGAAGAGACATATCCACAAGAGTTCGATCGAGTTCTGCTAGATAGTATTCAGAAGCACTGATATCATAAAAAAGTAATAATTTGAATTATAATTTTTCCTTTAAAATTAATATGGATATGTACGTTGGTGTTATGAGACTCTACAGAAAGAAATGATTTTTGCACAATCTTTCCATTCTGATGGAGCTGACATGTAAAACAAAGAAAAAGAAAACAAAATACGCCTGCCCACCTAAAAAAAAGAAAAGAAAATAGAGTCATTCATTAATCTTTAACTTTCCATTCATTTGAATCTTTTCCATGCATGTCCCTAACTTTTCTTACTCTTTGTGACCACATTTATTGTACGTCTGAATTAAACAATTCACAAGTACTTACGTACGTACACCTCCATAAATACAATCATCGCTCATTTTTCGTACTTCTACACCAAAACCATGTATACCAATCCATCTACATTGCATTAATTTATAATTTCTATCGGCGAGTTATTAGTTCAGTAATAAGCATACTGACTTGGTTTGGATAGATTTTATCTATCAAATGACGGGAGTTTAAATTATCCTAAACAAAGAAAAAAATTTGCAAATCATGCACTCTTTTTTTTTTTTGAATTGGCTTATGTGATATATATTTATTGTTCATGCATGTAAATATGTGCAATACCAATGAATGCAATTAAACTTGATCTTTCATATCTGACACAAATTAATAGTGGACTACTTTGTCAAAGAAAAAATTGAAACATGCAAAGAAATTCAATTGGCTAGACAAGTAATTCATGGTCAAGAAAGGAATGAATTAATGAGTACTAACGCTTCCATTTCTCTAATTTGCTCAGCAGTGTGTCTGTGATATTTCTTTCTCTTTTTCTTCTTCTTGTTATCACCATCTTCATCATCATCATGCTCTCCTTCTCCTTCAAATTCATCGTCTGATCTTGACCTCATAGGCCCTGAGTTCTCGCTACTTATCTCCACCGTTTCTTCCCTTCTCCCTCTTTCTCCTCCTCCTCCACTGCCCTCATCCCCCTCCTCCACCTCCACCGCAGCCGCCGCATTCGCTCCCCGGAATATTCCAGCCTTCAATAACAAAAAGATCACAACTTTATCCCAAGAAACAAATAAACAGACATGTATGTATACATTTCACACAGAATCACACGTGAATTAATCAAAAGGAGAAGAAAAGGGTTGTGGAGAGAAGAGAGTTACAAGGGAGAGAGAGAGGGCAGGAGAGGCAAAGAAGTCTTTGGTCCGAGAAGAAGGTGGGTTTGACATGTCGACTCCCATGGCAAGTAAGGGAGGAGTTTGGCAAGGGGGTGATGAGATGATGTGTTTTAAGGAGGAAGGAAACAAGAAGCAACAATGGAGGGTGGGGTCTGGTTGATTTTAAGGATATAAAACAAAAAAATGCTAAGTGTTGAGGAAGAGAAAGAGAAAAAAGGATGGCAGGAGTTGACTGTTAGATATTGTGGGAGTGGAAAAATGTGAGGATCCAACTAACTAATTCTCTTCTTTCTGTTTCTGTTTGTGTTTGGCCACTTCTACATTCACTTCAACTGTTTTTCTGTTTTTTCTTCCTTCTCTCTTTAGCCAGCTCCTCCCTTTCACCTTAGTGGCTTCTTACTACACCTCTTTTCTTTATGAAATTACTTGCTATTCAAAAACCTTTCTCATATTTGACTATTTGAGTTGAGTAAACCTTTTACAAATAATAAAACTTTTTCAATTGAATGTTTAGGTTTTTCATATCCAAAAAACTATTTTTTTTACGTACATTTATGTTTTATATGATATTTAATTCATTGGTGTTAGTATAGAATTAAAAACTAAATGCAATTAAACTATAAAATAAAAATAAGATTTTATCAATTTTTTAATAAAATTTTACTATAACAAATAACTTTGTGATAAATTTTCCTCTTAAAAGATCTCTCTGCTATCGATCTTTAATGCAACAACATACTCCAATAAGAAAATAGATCTATTTTAGGAAATAATTATTAACAAAAATTTGTTATTCACTTCTCAATTAAATGATTAAGGGTAATTAAGGAAATCAAAATTTTTACCCCACGCCTCTTTTATAAGTAGTATATATAGATTATTTGGTACAGTAAAAATTGCTCTTCCTGAGAAGTCTTGAAGTTTTAGCTCATTTAATATGCATTTTCTAAAATTATTCATGGAAGAAAACTAAACTACTTCCTTACTAATTAGGACGTTGCTTGTTACCAGTTAAAAAAGAGACGTTTGAATAAAATGTACCCTCAATTTACAAAAGTATGAACAAATATTGCTAATGACAATATTGTTCTTTTAAATGGTTAATTTTATGAAAAAATAAATTAAAAACAAATAAAAACAATGAGTCCAAGAAGAAAATTTACATACCAAACAATTTTGCTTCGTACATTCTGAGAAAAAACTTTCTCGAAAGTCAGTTTCTTCGAAACTATGCTTTCTCTTTATATCAAACAAACCCTAACTTGAAATAAATAGAATGATATATTTTAGTAAAAATACTATTATTCGTACGTATTTCAATTGTCTTAACATTAATGCGTGCTTAAAATTTAAAATGTTGTGTAATTTAATGATCGAATTGGCCTTTTTTATTATAAAAAATAGGTGGTTAAATTATTATATTGTGTCCCTTCGGGCACATCCAATAAAATTATTAACTATTGTGGTTAATTTTTTTTATAGTGATAAAACAATTATAGTCAAATACCATATAGTTACTCCCTCCTTTTCACAGAAAAAAAATTTAGAAAAATTATCTTTTGTCAAAATAAGTGACATTTTATAAAACCCAAAAAATTTTAATTATTTTGTTCCATATTTACTCTTCTATTAAATTGTTGGTGCACTCTAAATTTATAGTTAACAAAAAAATAAGTGCCTCAATTAATAAGATTAATATACTAGTAAAATATCACTACAATTAATGTAGTTTAATCATTTTCTTAATATATATACCAATACCTTAAAAAATATTCTTTGTGAAAATTAGGGAGTACCTTTTTTTATATCAATAAAAAAATTATTGAAATCTTAATTTCTTCGTACCATAGACGATTGTTTGTGAATGAGAATTGGTTTAGGTTATTAAATGTCATATTTAACCACCAAGATTAATTAAGTATTTGTATTTTAAATGATGTCTAACTTTATCTGGAAAGGAAGGGTTAAATAATTTAAATACGTAATTAAAACGTTAAAACGTAAATATAATTGAATCCATAACTCCGGGGGAGTGTGTATATGTGAAATATCATTTTAATTATTATAAGTTCTTTATTTGATTGATTTCGCTTTAGATCCAACAAAATGATCCTTGATTCAAATATTTGCTACCTATTATTCAACATATATAAAAATATATTTCAAATTAGATATTTATAATAAAAGTAGAAACTAACTATTAATTTAAGCATCGCGAATTACATAATTCGCTAACTGAGAATTCTATGATAGATTCCTATGTTTGAGATTCTTTTCCTTCTATACTTGTCTATCTTGTATTATCATTTAATTTAAATTAAAGAATGTTGATCGGTGATCTATTTAAAAGAAAAATATATGCTAAACTTAGCACATAAGTGGATTAGTCCTTTAAAAAAAGTTCTCGAATTCGTATATCATAAAACGAACATCTAGCTAAATTTGTGAGAATTAGTTATGTTGAAATTGAGTTAATTTTCATGAGGATTTGTTGAAGCCATTTGGTGTTTTGTTGGGGTAAACAAGTTGGTAAATGGTAATGAGTTGATGATGATTGGAGGCGTTTTGGGTCATGCTTGGGTAAACACGAACATGTTTAGGCCGTGTGCAAGGGTGCAAAACCGTGGTAGAGGCCGTGTCATGGAACAAAATCGGAAGCAAGCTGAATGGACACGTTTCGTGTCCCAGCCTATGTAAATTCAGTCCGAGAAGTTGCAAGACATAGTCATAGGTTTTTGTCCGTGTCTTCAGTGTCTCGCCCGTGTATTATTCAATTCTACCAGTGTCTTGAGTCTGGAGGATTCTATGACGTGTTTTAGGACTTGGGTGGTTTGTTTTGCCTAGGAAACATATCAAATACATATATTAGGTGACTTAGAAAATCCTTGTAACCTTTCGGCTAACTTTCATAGTGAATAACGAATTACTCACTATCTCTACCAATGGACGTAGATCAATTGATCGAACAACGTAAATTCTTGTATTGTATGTGACTGTTCTCTTCTCTAGTCCACTTATTCTATCGCTTGTTTGCTTAACTAGTTTTGTGGTCATTGTGATTGAAATGACTTCGGTTTTAAAAAGCTCGTCAATGTTCGCCGAAAAGCTTAGACGATAGACGAAGATGGATGTATAAACAACTACGTACAATCTAAAACCTAGCTAGTAGAGATGGCTTGACGTTGTGGTAATCACTAACTATAGTACGAAACCCAATTAAGAAATGAACAATTTGGTTCTTACAGACATTGCGTATCTGCTTTGTAATCACTATATTTAACATCATCACTGCATATATAGCATATAAACAGTCAAAAGAACTCATTTTTTTGATTGCATAATTTCTCTATTATCGATTAATACATTCTTTATTTCGATCGGTGAGCACATAACATAAAACTACAATGAAACATATCTCATGATTACATCAACCCAAGCTAAGATAGTCTTTTATTCATTCTTTGGATTCAAAAGAATATGTGTCAAAACTACTCTTCTTCGTTGCTGTAATTTCAGACCTAATAGTTCTTGTTGTCTCCTGCTGCAGATCGATCAATATCAATATAACTTGGTAGCCCATTGGAATATATATTAACTTAAAATATTTACATGTATATATTTTTAATCTTCATATACATATCAGATAGTTGCGTGTCATTTTTTCGTAAATTAGTTGCGGGTCAATTTGTAAATTAGACGAACTTCATATCAAATATAGTAGAAACAAAACATTATTTGTATGTAGTTTTTTCAATAAAATATATAATCTTTATGGTTGTTCTTTTTCCCTCAAGGTTAGAATTGGAGATTGAATTCAAAATCCTGGTTCTCCTTTTTTCTTTTTCTTTTTTTCCCAATTTTCCTCTCAGCAAGCTGTTCATATAGTGGATATTTTTTTTATGTACGATTAATTAGATTTTTTTTGTATATATCTAACTAATTCGTGTTCAAGCAGTAAGATTTTTGTGAGTGACATATCTCTCTCAGTCAAGTTTTAAAGTTTTTAAAACACATTTATCAAAAGAAAATTTAAAATTCACTCTTTATATGTCCAAAATATATAGTCTTAACGTGTAATATAACTCCTATAAATGTTGAGAGTTTATTTTAATCTTTATTTAATTATATATTTTCACACTATGTTTCCTTGTCTTATTATTAAATATCTTTTTAGTTGCAAGAAAATCAACAGTTTAATTTGAAAAATCCATTAAATTTAAATACATTTTTAAATCTTTATATTTACAAATTAATAATTACATTCTTTATTTAAAAAAAATCACTCTTTAAAATAAAGAATATCATTAAAAATACTATTAAAACTTAAATTAAACGCTTCTAATTAAAGAAGAAAGAACACCTATTGCTCTACCGCAACACTGATTGTTATAAAGGACTTATTTTAATGGAAAAGTGAAATCAAATAAAAAAAAAAGGAACAAATTGGCAATTAAGCAGGCTGGCCGTGAATAGCCGAGCCATAGGAGAAGCAGCAGCTGGCTCAGTGTGAGGTGGAATGTCAAAGTTAGACATGTAAAAATCAAACTGAAATTGGTGAACTGAACTGAAATCAGATCGGTTAAAATCGGTTAAAACCGAAATTGAACCTGAATCGGAATCGGTAGACCAAAATCGAACAGTTTCGGTTTAAGTTCCAGTTCTACCTTTCAAAAACTGTCGAACCGGCGGTTCGAACCGCCGAGCCAACAATTCTTTCATTTTTTTTTATTTTTTCAACTCTATAAATATGCCACCTTATTTTTATCCAATTTACATTATTTCTTCTCTCTCAATCTCTTCTACACTCTCTCACAAATTTATTTTCCTCTAAATTTTTCTTATTAATTATTTATATATTTTATTATTGCAATTACGTTTTTATATTTTTTAAAGTTATTTTTTACAATTATATTTTTTAAATTCCTTCTACTTTTTTACTATAGTTTAATTTATTTATTTTATTATATTTAATTAATATTTGCATATTTATTTTCGAGTAATAAAAAATTTTGTGGAAATAAAAATTTTGAAAATATTGAAGTTAAAAATATTAGAACTCAAGAGAGCCAAACTCAACCAATTCTCACCCAAGGAGATGAGGGGGGAGAGAGAGGAAGAGTTTCTAGTTTTTTTTTTTTTATTTTGTTTAAAATTATGTAATACAATTACTAGTAGAATAGTTAATTTGTTTGGAAATTATTAAAAAAAATCTTTGGAATACAATGTATTATTGGTACTATAGTTAATTATTGAATATAACAAAATTTACAAACCGAAAAAAAAATGATGGAATAAAATAATAGATTAAAAATAAAATTTCAAAAAAAAAAAAAAACCGGAATCGAAACTGAATCAGCGATTAAACTGATTAAAACCGGTCAGAATCGAAACCAAAACCGAATTGAAAGTGGAACCGGAACCCCCAAATCATGGAAACCACAGTTTGATTTCGGTTCCCTCATTCTACAAATCAGAATCGACGGTTCCTAAACTAGCAACATCACTAGGTTAAACCGTTGGGTCAACAGAAAGAGCCATAGCAGAAGTTTTGAAGTGAGAGTGTGCGTAGTTGGTTTGTTAATTACTAAAATGTGGCTAATGTGTCTCCATCCCATTTATAGGATTGGAAGAAGTGAATGCAATTAATGAATTTGGCTCCAAGCCCTTGTTTGTTTAATGAAGGAATTAATGAGGAAAATGTCAACCAAATGATTCATTAACGTTTCCCTTCCCCTTTCTTTTTCCTCAAAGAATATGCATGTTTGTTAAAAAAGTTTTGATGGAAAATTAAGGGAAATATGAATAACTATCTTATTCACAGATAAGAAAATCCTTTTATTTTCTGATTTCAAGCGTTCTATGTCTGATTTATTCAGAATTTGTTTAATAAGTCATAAAGCCGCACATTGTAATCATCAACAATTTAATTACTAACTGACAACCAAGCTATACTTAAGTTAGCAAGTCAAAGAAAAAAGTGGGCCCAAACATGTAATTGGCTGGGAAACGACCGACCTTTCCACTAGCCTCCTTAGGAGCAGGGATGAGGAACCATATTAACCCAAAGGGCCAATATTTTTGGTCGAGAAATGGTGTTGGTTGTATTGGATTCTTAATGTGTTTGAGATGCATTTAGGGTTTTTGAATGCTACATCCACACTCAAAAGTACCAACTCCTTTGTAAACATAGGCTCATAGTTCATTGATATTAGGTGCAATTATTATAATATTTTTGTATTTTATCGTAATATCTCATTGTATCCATAAGTTTTGAAAATACTCCTATTGCATCCCTGTTTATAAACTGTCAGTCTAAAATATATTATAAGTACCTAATTTTGGTATATATTTCTTCCAGTTAGTATACACCTAATATTTTGTGTAAAACTTGTAATACCATGATTAAATATTTAGGATATATTCTGAACTGATGTAGTTTATAAATAAGGATGTAATACGAGTCTTTTCAAAACTTAAAGACGCAATGAACGATTACGATAAAACACAAGGATGCTAATATGATTGTCCCTATGAATATTAAAGTCATCTTTAATATTGAAGATCGCAAATTCAATTTTTAATGAAAAAAATAAAAATTTATTAAAAAAGAAAAAAGTTCAAACACATAGGCATAACCATTTGTAAACCATAACTAGACCTGCAAAAACCAAAACTGGCCACCCCGAAATTGGAATCGAACACCCGTGGAACCACCAACATCAGATCCGATTTTGGTTCAACCTTCCTAAAACCATCGAAAAACTGGTTAATCGACAATTTAAAGAAAAAAAACCGTTGGACTTGGATAATTTAACCTATGACTATTTGGCCCATTTCATTCAAAGGGGTAAAAATTGTTACACTTGGATAATATGATAATTGAAACCAAATTGAGCCGAACCCAGAACCAAAATTATTGGCAACATTATTTTATTACAAAAATTAGGTTGAACTATCAAACCGGAACCTTGGACCAAACCGAATGAACTAGAACTGGAACTATCCAAAACTGGCCATGGACAGTCCTATTCTAATTCAACCATTTTATTGAACTAGAATCACCAGTTCATGATCTGAAACTAGCAATTCTGAAACGCCTTATCACTTAGGGCTAACTCAAATTATTAAGTACTCAAATTGTCAATCTTAAAGATGTTTTCCTTCCTGGAAGTTACGAGTTTAGACCAAGTAGCATTGACTTGCTGCTAAGAAGAGAGAGAGAGGTTAGTGTTTTAGGTTAAAAAAAATTGTTAAAAGTGAAGAAATTATTAATACTCTAACTCCAAGGCAAAGTGAATGGCTACTTTTTGTAAAAAAAAATGTAAAAAAGAAGTTCGACTTTATTACGATTTTAAAAAAATGTCAAATCTATAAACAAGCTCATGAATCATACATATTTGTCATATATGTATTCAATTAGCATATTTAATTTGTATTTTTTAAAAAATATTATCTATTTTTTTATTATGCAATCTATTTGATTTACTATTTTAATTGGTTTTTATTGGAAATCGGAATATCAACATTTAATGCTGAAAACAAACTCTATTCTTTTTTAATCTACTTAGCATATTTCTAAAAAAAAGGTAATTTTTCTACATTTTTACATACATAATATACCAATACATAACTTTTTTTCTACTATTTACTAATCAATCTAGGAAGAGTCAATCTAGAACAGTCTTCCCTAATTTTAAGATTTGAATTATAGGAATAGAGAAAAAAAATAAGTAGGCAATATAATTACAATGAGCATGGTAGAGATAATCTAAATTCCTTGATTGTCATCCTTTAATCCTAAGGTTTGAGGTTAAGTATTGTTTGATCTTGATATCATCAACTAACCATTGACTTTAAAATATACTTGATCACCACAATTTATGCTGAAAATATGAGAAGGAGACAATTAATGGGTGTAATTATTAGCTATCGACTTCTATAATTAAAGGCTTTGGTCCTATACATGTTATGATGATTGAGCTTATCCGCTATTCAAATCATCCAAATATAACCTCCTCCACTATGTTTTATTTAAATATATTTCCTTCTATACATCCAATTTATATTTTTTTTTGTGAATTGTTAGTTAGGAATGGTAGATAATATGAGGCAATCACAAGATGTGGAACAAACCTAATAAACAAAAAAATACACTCATTAATTGATGTGAAGTTCCTTTTGGATTTGTCTCTTAGCTTTATCCTTCTCTTCTACAGCTTCATTTTATCCTCCTCTTTCGGTGGGGGGGAGCAAATCAGGAGGAGCCAATATTAAGTTATGACCAAGAATTTGCTTGCTTTCTTAATTTTCAAGTCTTTGGCAAGTTTCTTATGAAGCAAGTTTTTTATGGTCCCAACCATGCAATCAAAGGAATTTTGAAAGTTTCCGTGAGGAAAAGATGGTTTGTGGAGGTTTTGGTTATGGTATTTTTTTGAGGAGAAAGATGAAGTTAGAATGATGAGTCGATGAAAGGCTACACAAAATAAAGGCGTAAAACATAGAATGATGAGTTGATGAAAGGCTGCACAAAATAAAGGCGTAAAGCATAAAACATAACAAAAGGAGAATAGAAAAGGCAAGTGCATAACAAATAACCCATTTGAATATAAGCTACTTCAACCAATTTGTTATTATGGTCTAGTAATACTGAAATCGCCTTTAAAATTAAAAAATTGAAGGTTCGATTTCTATTGAGACCCAATATACCAAAGAAAGGAATATAAGCTACTTTCACCAGAAATAGGCTTCACAGAAATATAACAAAGTGTGTGTAATTGATACCTTGTTGGATAATGGCCTACAATTCCAACATACCAACACTCACCTCTCCAACAAAGCAGAAAAAATGCCAATTACAGGACAGAACATAAGATATTAAGAAAGGAACCTATTAAATATAATGCAACCTGAATATTCATAATGAGATTAAGATTACCGTCTGAGGGGCAGTCCGAAGATTTTTCTTTCCTCTTTCATGACCCTGGAATTGAAGTATATTCTGTTTCATTCTCTACACCTCCATTTCATTTGGCAAAAAGAGAAATTATTTGTTTCAGACTAAAACATGTATGAGTTACCACTATTTCAATAACACACAAACAGAAACATATTTTTGGAACATGAAAGATAACAACAGAATACAGCTTACAAGACGTACAACACTGCCATAAGACACAATGCAAGATGATACGATTGATACAGTCCAAATAGTAAACGCACTACTTTCGTTTCATACAACAAGCCTATGATAATTAAATCCAAATATGATTTCCTAATATCTCATGTATGAAGCTAGATAAGGCCAAATGACAGGAATTTAAGATATTCTAGGCAAAGTTAGCCATCAGCATCTGATTTATATTATAACAAGTTAGAGCAGTTGAAATTAGTAGCTTTTTCCATGTCCAGTTGATCTTTTGAAGTTATAGCCATAGCAAACCTAATGAATTAAGACATTTTAAACACAGCATAAATGAACACACTTTAATATAGTAATTTACATCTTCTAAGAGTAATAAAACCACATTTAATTAGAAATTTCCAATCGCTAAGCTAACAGACTCCAAAACCTAACACGACACAAAATCTGCATGGACCGGCCATTCCATTGCCAGCAGGCCCACATAGCATGGAAGGACCATCTTTGTAAAGATGCTGTCAAATTGAGAAGAAGGTCAATAATGATGCCGCAACAGGCTGCTTAGCGAGCCTACGATAAATCTTATCGGATTCTGCAATATAAAAGGCACCTAGCTCCTATGCATCCACCTTTGAGAGACAGTTAGATGTTGAAGAGTAGATATATGGTAGTTTTGGAAGTCTGGTGAAAAGCTACCACTAGATAGTGCCATGCAATATCCAACAGATGAAATGAAATAAATGTGAGCAGGATTTATGAAGTAGGTTTCTGAGAAAGAGATTTGGTGTACACCTGTGCACTTTTATGTCACTCGTTCATGAATGCCCAATGCTTAATGTTGAGGTCATGCAATTGCAAATAGGGCAAAGATTCTCCACATCTAATTGTCCCTTCTACGTAATTGAGATACTTAAGAACTTTAGACATCTCTTTCTATGCCCATATGGTGTATTCTGTAAGGAGTTAGTTGGAAGAAGAAAGTACTTAAACCAAACTGCGCAAAAATAAGAGCCAGAATAGCATTGGAAGCAATGCAATTGATATGAAAATGAATTGGCAGATCATTCATTACTAATGCAACCTACTGTATTACCAGCTGAGTTTTAGATATAACACAATGGAATGCAGAAAAAATATATATATACATATTTTGTATGCATTCCTACATTCTTGGTTCTCTTGAATGCGATAAAAATCAGTTCAACCCAGAAAGCATGCCTTCTCTGCAATTTGAGAGATATAATGGTTCATGGGACAATTTTTAAAATGCAATCCAAACGACAGAACACTGAAAAACTCCTATATTTTGAACTTTCAAACTCAATGTAATCAAGTATAGTCAGCGCTCATAATATCATGCAGGCTAGATAATAGGCCAAAACTGAATATTTTAGTTTAGAATACATAAGCAATGCAAATTATGCAAGCAAGTTTGTTCAAGAACCCATCAATATATTGCATGTGGAACAACTTTAGATAGTCATTAAATTCCAGCAAGCCAATGAAATAAAAATACCTACCAGTCCACAACTAACTCAACATGCATTGCCTAGAGGTCCAATATCTATCACTTCTTAAAATATTGATGGACTAATGCCAATTGGACAATTAAAAGATATAATTTCTACATAAAAGAGGAAAAAAATCACTGTTGCAACTATTTATGGTGATCAATCGTCCTATAATCTTATCCACAAAAAGAGGTATAATCTACCAGATAAAACCAAGGAGAAAGCACAAGGTGCAACGAAAGTCTCAAAGTGCAGAGTGGACAAAGAGAGTTGTTAGTGAAAATGCCTATTAAAGACAAAAATATCCAAGAAATCTTCGACATTAGAAATACATGCAAAGATTACTGAAGACAAAGCAATATGCATGAAAAACACTGGCATAGATTTGGACATGTAGTTGAACAGAATGGTAGTTCTTAATCAGAAAGCATAACTTAGAAATTCGGGTAGGAATCCTTGAATTAGCACACAGAAAGCACTAGTGTCAAGTATAGTATGTAATTAGCAACAGTAGCAGTATAATTCAGTTCAAATATGTATCTATGAATATGTTGGGCGACATGCTGAAGTGATTTCTAAGCCTTAATAAAATAATAAACACATTTTTAAGTTGATTAAAAAAACCCTTGTGTATATATAGAAAACTAATAAAACACAAACTGTTAGTACCGACACTCATAAAAAGAGGCAATAATTTTCTTGAGAGACTACTCAGTTTGCTGCTTGTCTTAAAAGTTGTAACTATCAAACTAGTGTTCCCTATTAACATGGACATAAAGTGAAGATTCGAGAATTACCTGAGAGATTGCGAGGCATCCTGCAGTCAAAGGATTTATGCATTGCTTTTTTTTTAAATGCAGATATAATTCTGTTTTGTCCTTGATTTTCTATCCTGATAGAAGTAATTTGAGTTTGATAGAAAAAAGGAAAGGGACACCTTCTTTGCTCCCGCGTAATCATACTGCCCATCTGTCCACCCAGAAAAGCAAATTATCTTTGTCAAGAAAAAACAACTAAAATAAATGCGCAGAAAGACAGGGAGCAATTAGCATCATATGAATGACTAGCTCACAGGAACTATGATAGTAGCAGCAAGACAAGCGCAACAATGAGTCAATGACCTACTCCATGTGAAGAAGACCAATGAAACAATATGGAATATCATTGATAACAATCACAACACCGAGCACAGATCAGTAAGCACACTCTTGCCTGCAAAACAGAGTAAAAGGCTTAAAATATTTCAAGAAAAACAAAATTAGAAAAGTAAAATACACCACAGGCACTGAAAGCCAATAACTGCGCCAAAAGGAGGGCTTTATGCCACATGTACAGCAGAGAAACACTCAAGGAAAGTTTCAGTCAAACCACAAAAGTTCAAACATACCTAAGCTATGTATGCTACAAATGGAACATCAATATTAAGAACAATGCAAGCTCAAATTTGTTCACTTTTGTCTCTCATTAATCTTGATTCATCAAACCCAGAAAGTCAAACTAGTAAAAATGACGAAATCAATAAAAAAAAATGTACGTGAACTGAACCAAGATTCTTACCTGACAAAAACGACAGTGCAGGAGGCACCAAAGATTAAGAATCGAGCTGACTAGTGTATAAAGCCAGAAACTTTGTATCCAAATACGAGCGTTTTCTTTCCCGCTTTGTAGTGTTCTCAGTGATCATAATCGAGGGTTTCGAACTTCCAATATCAGCACTGACCACCGCAATTCGCCAAATTATCGGACGGCCGAGGCCAACTAGTCCATGGAGAGGACGACTTGTCGTTGAAGAAAGTATTTTCCGACGATAGGTCGTCTCAACATGAAAAGACGTGCAATTAAGTAATTGCGGTCTTTGCATAGCACATTCTCCAGTCCACAAAGCCCGAACATTTCTGTGGTGCTCAAAGCTTCTTCTCTCTCTCTCTCTCTCTCTCTCAGGTACAACCCAGAAAAAGATCTTCGTTAAATTTTCAAAATTTAGTTGTTTTAAATATAGTTTGGACCTTGCTTTGATAAAACAAAATTTCAAAATTTGATCTTTTCGTTTGTTTGAAGTTTTTTTTGTGTTATTTTCAGTTTCAGGCGCAGAAATGGCTTCCATTATTGCACATTTGCCCTCTCCACCATTGCTAGTCCATACTAGAACAACCCTGTTTAGTCCTCTTGAGAAGCTCTCAGTTTCTCCCATTAAAGGTAAGATTTTGCTACATTTCGTCAAGCTCCTTTAGTCTTTGTGGTTCTCTTCAATTCAAGTTTTCAACTTTATTACATTACTAGCTCCATTTATTGGATTAAGATCATTTCCTGTTAAATTTAGGATAGACGTGATTCTTTCAGTTATGATTGAACTCTTAAAAACCACTACAGTTTGAGCACTTCCAACGACATATAGTCCACAATAGTCGAACCAAAATTGGCGACTGGTCGTTTTGTCTGTAAACCACTTGACATCCACTTATCAGCAAAATCAGGATTAAGAACGCTTGTTCTGTAATCTGGTGTTTTTTTTTTCTGGATAAGTCTGTGATCTGATGTTTTATGATAACTTTGTTGTTGAATAATGTTTTGCACTTCCATTGCCATGTGCAAAGAATGAAAGAATAGCTCTCATGAATGTATGCAAATATTCGGAATGTTCACAGAGTATTACAATGAGCTTTCGCTTATGCTTTTATTTGTTTGTTGTTTTCTTCTTTGAGTTTTGATTGTCTTGCACATCAGAGAGACAGAACCAAGGTGCCGTCGCGGCTGTAAAAGCTACCGGAGATAGCTCTGAGTCATCAACTTCCATCAGTGTTGTGAAGTCTGTTCAAAATCTTGTGAGTTCTCTCTCCATACACTTCCTGTCTTGTTCCGCCTGTCAAGAAAGTTTATCAGGCTTAGGCCAAGTTATCAGTTGAAGCTTCTTCTTTCATTTTCATTTCCTTTTGTGCGTAGCGTTTCTAGCGTCATGAAAAATCGAAATCTTCTTTTAGGCAAAAGATGTCTTAATGCATTTGCTTTCTTAAAACTGTGCATTATTTTCTTTTCCCTTTAACAAACTTATGGGACTTTCTTACATGGTGAATATCTTTTTTCCTTTTCCTTTCTGAAACAGTGGGATGATTCTGAAGATCGGCTGGCTCTTATTGGTTTGGGATTTGGAGCTGTATTAGCTATTTGGACGTCATTGAGTCTCATATCAGTTAGTATCATTCATAACCAGACTGCACGCTAACACTGACAGACTGCTTCACCATTTTTCTGGTTTTTCAGCATGATGAAAGTTCTGATGATTTCATTTTCTATTTCCTTTTCAATGATAGGCCATTGACAAGCTGCCAATTCTCCCAGGTTTAATGGAACTTATTGGCATACTTTTCTCTTCAGTGAGTATACAAATGCCCTTCATATTCACAAGAATAATA
>CAODLS011807891.1:0-15969 GCA_948243855.1 Flueggea neowawraea | reverse complement strand
TTGAGCTGCTTTATTAATTTTTTATTTAACATCCAAGAATTAATGAACGTTTTGACTTTTGCATGAATAGGAACGTCTTCAGTGTCACAAAAGCTCATCGTTTCTCACACCAAGAAGAAAGTCACAACACAGTAACACTTTGAGACTTAGATGACTCAAACTCTATTACTTAAGTAGCAAATAATGAAAGCTGTATTGGACAAAAAGCTTGGATTGATTGTTTGATGAAACAAATTAATGAGTGAAGGCATAGACAACAAGGGTAAAGACAATGAGGTAGGGGACCATCATTTGACAAAAAAATTTAACATTCTAGACCGTGTGGGTCAATTACTTAATGACGGTGCTCGAGACCATTTCAAAAAGCTGTTAACCATTTTGTTAATTATCATTATTGAAAAGGTGTTCATCATAATCATTCAAATTCAACAATTAATACTGTCATGCAAGTTAATTATTTGGCTGCAAGTCAGCTCGAATGTAGAGCTTAAGAAACCTTCAAGTCCGATTCTGAGAAGAAGATTGAGTCTTTTAACTTTTTCAGAACTAGTTTTCTGATATATTAGCCTGTTTTATATCAGATACTTGAAAGGATGTGTTATAAGGTGATGACATTTTGGAGTTCTGTGTTCTTCAAGAACACGCCAATAGAAAAACAGGGAATGTAGCAAGTAACTAATGGTGAAGAAATGTGATTATGTGAAGAGATTAGGTTTGGTGTAAGTTGGCAAGAAAATATTACTTATCAGGATTTGTGGGTTCAGAATTGTGAATTTCTTCATTTTCAAAGATTAAGTGTGAACAAGAGATTATGTGGTAATGTCCTCAAAGACTAATTAAATACAGATTTAGAACCAAAACTTTGATTTAAAATAATCAAAAAGCGAAAGTGCCCCCACGCAGGATCGAACTGCGGACCTTCAGTTTACAAGACTGACGCTCTACCACTGAGCTGCAAAGGCTTGTGGTCTCATAGAATCAAACCACAATTAACTGTTTTTTTTAATTGTCAGTTGCATTGGCAAAAATACCTTAGAAAAATTACTATTTTGTCCTTGTAATATATCGAATTCTCCAATTACACCACTGTATTTTCAAAATGCTCCTATTGCGTCACTGAAGTTTAACGCCATCAAGTGAAACTATCGGGACACGTCAACTATGCTGAATTGGCATGTGAGACACATGCCTACGTAGCTGTAATGACCATTATACTCTTACACTTTCTTCTTCACTAATTTCTTCTCTATCTCAACCCTCTATTCGCCTCTCTCTCAGTCTTCTCTCATTCATCTCTTATCCCCCCTCTCTTTTTTTCAACCTTTTGTCCACTGTCTCTCATCCCCCTCTCTCACAACCTTCTATTCATCGTCTTTCATCCTCCCTCTCTCTCTCTCTCTCAACCATCTATCCGAACATTCTTCATAAACCCCATTTCTCCTTCGTCTACTTCGCATCTAAGAAGAACACAATACCACTAAAACCAAAATCTACATTTGTCACGCCACCACTCATGGTGCAAGACCCAACAACCACAATTTTCTTTCAATCAACAAAAACAATCAATTTTCTGCAAAAAACAAAAAATACAAATCCATTCAATTTTGATTCAATCAACAAAATCTATTCAAAATAAATTATTCAAACACAAATTCATTCAATTTTCATGCAATCAACAAAAATAGAGATCGGACACCAGAAGAAACTCGACTTTGTTATGTACAAATCGCCCCTTCCCTTTCTTCCAAAACCCCGTTTGGCTTGGAGCAGACAATAAGAAATAACAAAATCAACAAAACCTAACAGAACCCAAAACAAAGTCAACAAAATTGTAATTTTCCTATTGAGTAATAATTTAATTAACACGGATGAAAAAGTTAATTATCCTTAAATTTTCTTACTGTATAGAAATTTACTTGATTTAATTAAGTATATTTATATATGGATCCTTCTGTTTAAAAAATTGCACAGCAACAACTCTAAGAATACAATTTAGGGCAACTCTATTAATCAAACGAAACAAAATTAGTGCCACAATATGATTTCTCAATAATATTTTCCCTATAATATTGAACTCATACGCATAGTTTTTTTTTGAGGAAATTACATTTTTTTTTATATTTTAATTTCTCAAATACCACCCAAAGTTAATATATCTACAGAAATATAACATTTTTATTTTAATTTTTCTGAATAACACAGTATTAATTTCCTAAACTCTTTGCCTTCTCTCTTCCCTCTCTCTCCTATCCCTCGTCTTCTCTCTCTCCCCCAAAAAATCCCAGCTGCCTTCATCCCCCCTCTCACCGGATCTCCTCTCTCTCTCTCGTCTCTGTTCTCTCCTATCTCCCTCCTCCTCGGCTTAGCTACTCCGCTGGAACGTCAGATCAAAGAAAGCCATAAACGGTTCACCTTCGCCTCCTTCCTTTCCTCTCGTCCTTCACCAACCATGACGGCGATGATTCAGTCGCCTCTACTAAACAAGTTTGAGATCTCCTCCAAGACGACCATGGCTACTATGATGCGGCGAAGGAAGACGAACACGATGTCTGTGGTGCTGTGAACAGAGACAAAGAACAGGAGAGAGAAAGAGAGACGACGACAACGACTATCAGAAACGGCGACGAGGATTGGATGCTTAGGGGCGGCAGCTAGGGATTTGTTTTCAGATCTATGTTTGGCCACTACAATTTGATTGTTTGGGGGGGGGGGGGGGGGAGGGAAAAAAAATTGTTGTATGAATTTTTGTTTAGTTCCTGAAATTGTTGCAATAGGGCTTTCGATCAAGATGTTGTCGCCCGAATTTCATAAATTTTGTTGCATTTCTCGTGTTTGCTTACTTTATGTTTGATAAATTGTTTTAATGTGGTGTTTTTATGGAAGAAGAGGGCTAAGGTAGAGATCGAGAAGCTTAGGCAAGAGTTGAAAAGCAAAGTCGACATTTCTTATTGAAATATTTACCAATTACTAAATCAGTTTCGTACTTTTAACGTGATTGTTTTGATTTAATATTTATAATTTATTCTTTTTTTTTGATTTTATACTCCACGTGTACTCATATTTTACTCAAATAATAAAAAAAATATAAAAATTTGAGTTTTGTACTCTATTTTTGTTGGTGTTTTGTTGTATATTTTTGTTCTTTTTTTGTTGTTTGAACTCATATTATATTTCACGTGTACTCGGTTATATTAGTCAAAAGAGTTTCAATTTTGTTGATATATTAATTGTACTCGTGTTGTTCTCTGCATGTATTCGGTTATACTAGTCAAAATACTATTTGTACTATAGTTATACTCCACATGTACTCATTTTTTGATAGACAATAGAACCTTTATAACACTACTTTGTACTCTAATTGTACTCCGCATGTACTTCAGTTATACTCTGTACTAAGGTTGTACTATTTCTCATTAAATTAAATTATTTGGTGAAAGCGCTATCAACAGTTTAACCGTGTGGTCAACACGAAGTCAAACTGTTATATTTTTAAATATTTTATTTAATTTTTTTATTTTTAGTATGTTTTTTAAATATTGTTATATTTTTTAAATAATTTTTATTTTCTTATCTATTTTTACACATCACCCTAATTTTTTAATTAAAGTATAATATACCATACATAATTAATAATAATATTATTTAATAATAACTAGTGTCTTCTAAATTATAATAATAGGTTGTATATCTTTTCTTAATAAGAAAAAGTCACAAAATTTTCTTCTAACATTAATTAATAGTAGGGAAATATTAGCCATGATTCCTTTTCCAAAATAATCAACCCAATTGGCAACTGATATTACCCATGAAAATCGAAATGGGATTCCAATTCCAACTAGGAGTTTGTTTGAAATTGGAATCCAAATTCTACCCGTACTAGGATTTCCCACCCATATATTTATATGAATCGAAGACCACTTGTTCTTGTTAGCAATACAACGCTCTGCTACTGTCTCTTAACTTTTTTTCCTTCAGGTATGCCGATTCTTTCTTTCTTTGTTGGCTTTGTCATGCTTGTGTGCAAATTATCTTATTTAAGTAATCAACAATTCTAAGAATAAATTTACTGTAACTCTGTCGATCAAACGAAACAAAATTAGTGCCATCTAATGATTCCTGAGCAATATTTTCCCTATAACTTTGAACTCATACGCCTAGTTTTTAGATGCATCAATAAATTAGCCAGCTTCCATTTAAAGCTTCAATTTTTTTGTTCTTATAGCTCTGAGTAATCTTAATATTTGGATCCTTGCTCATGTAAATATCGAATTGCATGTTTTCTCTTTGTTTATGTTAAGTTGATCTAGAAAATTGGTCGTTGTTAATTGGGTTGGGTTTAATGCCCATTTCTTCCGTTTCTGTTAAACCCACCATTTTGGCTAGTTGATATATTTTTTTTGGCAAGAATCAAAGAATATATATTGCATCAAACAAATGAATACAATGGAGTATATGAATACATGATTTCACTCCTACATTTAGAAGTGAAACTGCTCTCAAAACCTATAAACCCAGAAACACAACATAAACTGTACAAAATCTACTGAATGCACCATTACAAACCAGAACTAGTGCAATAAAGCTAAATAGCAGCAGCTAATCACCTGGAAATCTCAATCTAATACTATTAATAACTCTTCGAAACACCAGATCTGGAGAGGGACTTTGTGATTGGAACACTGCTTCATTCCTTTCATTTCAGAGCCAATAGACAGTAGCTGAAAAAAGTACCCGTCTGGTGCGAGCAAGCATGGATTTTCCCTTCGATCTCCTCGAGAACCAGTTAACTTCCTGTCACCAGGGAAGGATGCGCCTGTTGATGTGATATGTAGCCAATAGGCGCTGCCATAAAGCACATGAAAAAATACTCTCAAAGAACAAATGATCAACAGTTTCAGCTTGACTATTGCAAAAAAAACACAACAATCATCAAGTACCAAACCCCAGTGCAAAAGCCGTGCTTTAGTGGACAATCTGTTATGTAATGCAAGCCATAAGATAAAACTATATTTAGGAATGTGATCCTTTCCCCCAACCAGATTAAACCATGACACAATAGGGGCTTTTGGTCGGAGTTCATTCCACTCACTTTTAGTTCTATAAGTGCCATGATTTGTGAATTTCCACCATATGCTATCAGACCTGAGTGCACAGGGAGTTACTAAAGTAATCTCCCTCCAAGCTTCCTCAATTTCATCATTTAGTCGATCCGGAAGAACCCAACAATTATTCCGCCAAATGTCAGCAATCTTAGCATTTTTTGGAACATCGGTATCAGGAATATGCAAAGTAGGGAAGGCATCAATGACTGATGTACCATGAAACCATGGATCATGCCAAAAAGCAAAATCAGTTCCATTCCCAAGGGAATAGACAAAACCAATACTTATGACCTTTCTGATTTTGAGCAGATTCCTCCAAGACCAACTACAATCATATGGCTTAGTTATCCCCCAGAAACTCAGCTTTTTAAGTTCTTGTTTAGTAACCCATATAGCCCATAAAGAAGTTTTGGAGGTTAAAAGGTCCCAAACCCGCTTGCCTACAACAGCTGTGTTCCAAGATAACATGTCCTTTATCCCCAAACCTCCTTCTCTCTTAGATTTGCACACATTAGACCAAGCAACCAAGCTTTTAGATCTGGTATCCTTTCCCAACCAAAGAAAAGATCGGCATCTATTATCAATGTCATTAATAAATGACTCGGGCAGAACAAAGATAGAGCACCAATAAACCTGGATGCTTCTCAACACAGAGTTTATTAATTGGAGCCTACCAGAATAAGAAAGACTCCGTGCAGTCCAGGAGTTAATTCTAGAACATACTTTATCCACAAGAATAGAGCAGTGTTCACGTTTCAGAGCAGTAAAGAGGAGTGACACACCCAGATATTTCACTGGCAGCCGACCCTCAGTAAACCTCAGAAGACTAAGAATGCTTTGTTTGTCTTCATCCTTGGTACCCGAGAAAAAGATTGAGCTTTTTCCTTTATTAATTATCATTCCAGACACATCAGAAAAGTGTGTGAGAACACTATGAATGGTCTGTAGAGATTCAAAGTGACTGCTACAGAAAATCATTAGGTCATTAGCAAAGGAAAGGTGGACAAGCTTAGGGTTAGAGCAGCCTGTATATAATCTAAATGCAGGGGATAGTTTCAGCTCAAATGCTCGTGACAGATAATCAATACAAAGTACAAAAAGAAGAGGAGACATAGGATCTCCCTGTCCTAGTCCCTTTTTCCTTGAAAATAACCTTCAACAGACCCATTAATCATTAGAGACAAAGAGCTAGTTCTCAAACATGCTATAAACCAACCAATAAACCGATTTGGGAAATTTAGACCAAGGAGAACTTCCTCTACAAAGTCCCAATGGATAGAGTTATAGGCCTTCCTGAGGTCAATTTTTAAAGCACAATTGGCTTTACTTAGAGTTAGGATGGTAATTCCTTAATAGCTCATGAGCTAGGAGCACATTATCAATGATGCTACGACTAGCTACAAATGCAGATTGGCTCACATGAATGAGTCTAGGAAGGACCTTATTAAGTCTAGAAGACAAGATTTTAGTAATGATCTTGTATAAGACAGTACAATAAGCAATAGGTCTAAAATCATTAAGTGTAGTAGGGTTAGCATGCTTAGGAATAATAGTGAGAATAGTAGAATTGACATGTTTCAAGAGCTTCCCGGATTGAAAGAACTCTTTGACAGCTCCAATTATATCTTCTCCAACAATGGTCCAGCATGCTTTGAAAAAAGTACTGTTAAAACCATCAATGTCAGGGGCCTTCTGCCCATTAATACTCCACAGTGCCTCGTTTATTTCAGCATTTGACACCTCAGAGCATAGATGAATAGCTTCATCATTGGTGATAATAGGACCATGATGAAGGATATCGGTATCAACATGTACTCTAGCAGAGGAAACAGTACCCAACAACAATTTATAAAAGGAATCATAGCCTGTGAGATACCAGATTGCTCAGAGACAATCGTACCATCATCAAAGTGAGGCAGGATAGTCTATTGTGAGCCCTTCTGGCCTTTACAAGATCATGAAAGTATTTAGTATTGGAATCCCCACCTGAATCCATTTCTCTCGAGCCTTCTGTTTATAAAATTGTTCTTCATCACGAACCACAAAGGAGTCTTTTATATTCACTACAGATGGCCCTTTCTTCATCAAGTAGGTCCTGATTCATAGGTAAATCTTGTAAACCTTGCTGAACCTGCTCAAAGAGAACTTTACAATCAGTGGCTCTATTAGATATGTCAGAGAAGTGAGTTTGGTTCAATTTGCGTAGCTCCTTTTTTAGCATCATCAGTCTCTTCCACACACAGTACATTGAACAGCCTTCAATAGGAGTGGACCATACTTGTTGCACAATATAAAGGAATTGGGGGTGTTGTATCCACATATCATAAAACCGAAAAGGTTTAATCCCCTCATTTGTCAACATTCGCACATTAACAAGCAGAGGTGAATGATCTGAACTAGGATCATAGGCTTATGTGTCAAAATTGGAATCCAAACTCTATTTGAACTAGGATTTGTGTCACCAATTTATAATATAAATTGAAAGCCCCTTAATTATTTTCAATCAGACGTTAAAACCTCTTTCTGCCATGCTCTGCTAACTCCATTCTTCTTCAGGTACTATTTTATTTCAACTACTAATATTTGGCGAATTAGATATGATATTCGTTGATGGTTAATCTTTTGATTCTTGAAAAAGAAGGAAAAAAAAAAGAAGAGGAAATACACCCTTCATTGAGCATAAGAAGTACTTTGTTTTATAAGAATCCAATTTAGTGCAACTCTATCTGTCAAACGAAACAAAATTAGTGCCACCCTATGATTTCTGAATAATACTTTTCCTAGAACTTTGAACTAATACGCATTGTTTTTTAATTAAAGTACAATATACCATATATAATTAATAATATTATTATTTAATAATAACTAGTGTCTTTTAAATTATAATAATAGGTTGTATCTTATCTTAATAAGGAAAAATCACAAAATTTTCTTCTACATTAATTAATAGTAGGAAAATGTTAGCCATGATTCCTTTTCCAAAATAATCAACCCAATAGGCAACTGATTACTCATGAAAATCGAAATGCGATTCCAATTCCAACAGGGATTTAGTTTGAAATTGGAATCCAAATTCTACCCCTACTAGGATTTTCCACCCATCTATTTATATAAATCGAAGACCAATTATTCTTTTTAGCAATACAACGCAACGCTTTGTTACTTTCTCTTAACTTTTTTCTTCAGGTACTGTCGATTCTTTCTTTCTTTTGTTCGCTTTGTCATAATCAACAATTCTAAGAATCAATTTACTGTAACTCTATCGATCAAACGAAACAAAATTATTGCCATCCTATGATTCCCGAGAAATATTTTTCCTATAACTTTCAACTCATACGCCTTGTTTTTAGTATGCTTCAATAAATTAGCCATCTTTTTCATTCGAAGTTTCAATTTTTTTGTTCTTATGGATCTGAGTAATCTTAATATTTGGGTCCTTGCTTATGTAAATATCGAATTGCATGTTTCCTCTTGTTTATGTTAAGTTGATCTAGAAAATTGGTGATTGTTAATTGGGTTGGGTTTTATATCCATTTTCCCGTTTCTGTTAAACCCATCATGTTGGCTAGTTTTAATATTTGTCTCCCTTTCATAAATTTATTGTATAATGTACCCTATTACGACTTTTCTAGTTTTACGGATGTAGAAATAAAATAAAGATTCTTGTTTAGTTTAATAATTGAAATCCAAATTCTACTTGAACTAGGATTTCTCTCACTAATTATTTTATATAAGTTGAGAACCGCCTAATTGAAGGCCTCTTATTTTGATTAGCATCTATAAAATATTTTTTAATATTGCTTTTACTTTCATGTTGTATGGAAATTATGTTACCTCTGTAATTATTGCTTAAATTTTTCTTAATTTTCTCATCTTTTCCGGATCAAGCATGAAACTTATAATTGTATAGTTCGCTTCCATGTTAATTTTCTTTGTTAATTTCCCTCTGTGAAACTTTGCCTTTAATTTCCCTTGTTTTTTTTTATCAAAAAATTCTCAACTGTATATATTGGCGATTTTGATATGATGCTTGTTGATGGTTAGTCTTTTGATTCTTGAAAAAGAAGAAAAAAAGGAAATACACTTTTCATTGAGCATAAGAAGCATTTTGTTTTATATGCAAATAAATATCTTTCTGATCCTTTATTGAGTTAACTGATTTTCAATGTTTTTGATTGTTGAACAACACGTTCCTAAGCATAGGTTAAGAGTTAGCTATATATAATATATATTTCGGTTTTACTCATATGTTAAATATTGTCTTCCATTGCTAACTTTGAAATTTAATTTTTGAACAGGTTAAAAATGGCAAATGATGCATTGGTTCAAGCATATCCTTGGATACGTTGGAATTTATTGTATAAGATATCGCAAAATACAAGTTATACTGATATTGTGGCCGGTATGAAAGGTAAAAAGATATGTGCTTATTGTGATGGGTGGTTGGCATTAAGAGACCGAAAAATATATTGCCTCGTGAACATCAATTTGTCGAAGAGAATTAAACTTCCTCCAGTGAATTTGGACTACACCAGTTGCGTTTTAACTTGTTCTCCAAGTAATTCTAGCTGCCGAGTTTTATTTATGACAAGCGATACTATTTTGTGTTGTCAACCTGGTGACAAAAAATACAAGACTTATCAACTTGAGGAGAGCATGTATGTTATGGAAGACATGGTTGCAGTGGTTGAAGGAAAGGTTTACTATATGATAAAATCCAGAGGGAGAAACTTAGTTATGATTGAATGCGATGGCTCTAGTCTTCAATTCACAGAAATATACTTGGGTATACATAACTATCCAGAATTTCGCTGTTATAGCGCATATTTGGTTGAGTCTGATGGTGAGCTCTTACTGGTTATCAAGTCATATAATACATTGGACTTTCGGACATATTGTTTTTTAATTTTTCGATTAGACTTCTCAAATAAGATGTGGATGAAGGTAGACGATATTGGAAAGTCGACGATGTTTCTTCGCAGGGAGGGTCATGCCCAAGGCATCTCATTTTGTGCATCAGATGCTCATATCAAACAGAATTCTATATATTTCCTAGAGCATGAAGATGAAGATGGATATTTACATGTTTATAATTTAGAAAATCAGTCTTTTTCAACATATCAGATTGAATTATGATGAATGTATTTTTCTTCTTTATTGTTGAACAGATTGTTACGTGACGCAATTGTTTTTTTTTCCTCTGTAATATTCTATTCTAACTAATTTTATACACATATATATGTTGTTGCATGGACTAATTTGTGGTCCTTAGATACAGTTTGTTGCAAGCTGATTGCATCACTAAACCTCCATGTTTGTGAACCCCAAAAAACGTGGGCCAGCAAGCAATTAATAATGTAGTAATTACGCAATAGACAAACAAACTTTGCAAAATTTATTCCGTATTGACAGCCTTTCGCATATTACAGATTCACGGACGTCACTTTTTCGAATTTACGGCGCAACTTTTCAAATCACACGGGGTCTTACTTATATGTTGTTGATATGTTGTTGATGTTTTTTGTATTTGCAAATTCAAGGCGTTTTGTTTATATGTTGTTTATATGTTGTCGATATCTTTTGTTTATATGTTGTTTATATGTCAAAGACCATATAGATAATATATCAACAACATATAAATAATATATCAACAACATATAAATTACGGATTTGCTTGTATATTGTTTTCAACATATAAACAACATATAAATAAGATATCAACAATCTATAAACAACATTCAAACAATATATGAACAAGAAACATCATATAAGCAACATATAAATAACATATAAACAAGTTTTAAATAAGTCTGTAAAATGAACAGATTCTAAACAAATTTTACACAACATATAAATAAGTCTGCGAATCTGTAATATTGATTAGTGAGTCGTTTGGAAAACAAATATTGATTAGTGAGTCGTTTGGAAAAAAATATTGATTAGTGAGTTGTTCGTTCAAAATTTAGAAAATAGACCGAGTGAATATGTAATTAATAATTTTGGACTATGTGAATATGTAATTGGCCCATGAATAATTCCAAGAATCGGTTCGAGTGTGCAACAACTCAAACCCCATCTGCACTTAGACATGGCCAAATCGAACCAAACCGAAACTGGCAAACCGGACATGTCAAACCCGTTGAAATCTGGAACCTTACCGGAATCGTGAACCGCACAATGAAAACTGGCGGTTCACAGTCCGATTTTGGTTCAAGGGCTCACAAAACCTTTGAATTGCATGTTTTGAACCGTTTGGTTGAACTGACGGTTCAAACCGGCGGCTCAACCCTTAAAAACCAAAGATTTTAACCAAAATCATATGTTAACCTCTTAAACCAGTGATTTTAACCAAAATCAAAGGTTCAATCTCTCTAAACCAGTTGTTTTAATTATATTTTTTTAAAAAAATAAAAATTGGTTTGAACCGGATAAACCATTGACCAAATCGGTCAGAACCAGAACTGGACCGCCCAGAACCGCCCCTGGATGGTCCTGTTTAGGTTCAAACTTTCGTTGAACCAGAACTGTTGATTCGTAAACCGTGGCTACCCCTATCTGCACTAGGTTGGGTTTTTACCCATTAGGGAATTTATGCCATTCACCTAAAAAAATCGCATATTATGACCGTACGATTCTTTTTTTAGAACTTCAAAATTTCTCACAAGATTTTGAATTCAGTCTCTAATTTTTAAAATTCCATATGTGCGAATCTTCAACCCAATTAATACGCGCATATGTTGTCACCTTTGTCCATACATGTGGGATTCATATCTACATTTTTGTTTATATTCTATTTTTTATTTTAGTGACACATACATATGTTTTGTTATCAATATTTAGACATGTGAGGAATACATTTGTGCAGTTTATATTTTATTTATATTATGTTTAAATTTTGTTTTTATAATGTAAATTCCTTAAAAATATTTATTATGTATTATTTTTTAAATGATTTATATTTTTTAGTTTTATTTTAACTTAAAAAATACACGATATAAGTAAAAAGAAATAAAACTAAATAAATTAACAAGGCATCTGCTTCTACGAGAAAGTATAAGCTAAAAGCAAATGGGACCAAGGGAAAGCATGGATTTATCTCCCGGCAATGTCTTCAAGGTTTATGCAAAGATATTAGTCCATCATGGTTATCTTGGTGTTTTGATAAGTATGGCGGAGGTTACTTTTGCTTGGTAATCTAAGCAAAAATGATATTACTTTTTGCTTCCTTGACCTTTGTTGTGGACAAGATGATTAAATATTCATGAACATACTCTTCCAACAGATGAAATCACAACTTGAAGATTGATTATTATTAAATTCTAAATAATCTTACATTTATAACTAAAATTATTACTATTAAGAAAAATTAATTATTCACATTTAATTACGTAATATTTTTTTCATTGAATTTATAAATTATTATATGTTATTTTACAAAAACTAAATACAAATTGTAATGCGTTAAAATTTATGTTTTGGAGTTCAAAAATTATATGGAATTTTTTTTTAAAAAGAAAATTTGAAACAATTTAAAACATAAATAGAGACGAAGACTAAGCCCTAGAACTAATTATGTCAGACGTCAGTATAAACCTTTTGATTTTCATAAATAGAAATATATGTTTTCTAATTAGTAGAATGCCAACCTTTTTAATGTTTAATTGTTCAGATACTATATTGTTAATTCATATACACTCTCATCCTCATCGGTTTCCCTCGTGTCGCTCTCTCCTCATCGTCTCTGTCTCACTCCGTCTCCTCTTCCTTCGCGCCAAGGTTGAAACCAGGCGACCAGAGTTATATTGCTAATCACAATGGATGGTTTTCGGTTTATATAAATAGAATATGGGTGAGAAATCCTAGGATTTGGATTCCAATTTTCAAACCAAAAATAAAAGAATCTTTATTTTATTTCACTTTCTAAATATGGGCTTGAAAATTGAAATTGGATCCCGAATTCTACAAGGAATTAGCCACCTTTTTTCTGAAGAAAATGAATTCATTGCATTAAATTAGAAAATTGGGTGAAAAAAATAAAAAAATGGGACAAATGAAAGTTGAGGTACATTATATAATACAATAAGCTTATGAAAGTGCGGATGGCTGCTAAATCAGCCAGTGGGGGTTCCTCAGTGATGCCATGTATCTCGGGTTCAAACCCTCTCACACCTAGTTGTAATAGCCTTATCCTATAGGAGTTGAAGGCTCGTCCAAGAAAGAAACTTATGAAAGTGAGACAAATATAGCAACTAGTCAACTTGGTGTGTTTAACAAAAAAGGGACATATGGGTTATAAAACCCAACCCAATCCAACAATTACCCATTCCAGTGGGTTTAATAGAATGGGTAAAACCCCAATCGGGTGTCGATCGAGTTCAAACTTGAAAGGTGAATTTTTTTTTTGGAAAATTCATTTTTTATCAGAAAAATAAATACCGACTCTCACCAATGTCATTCAAGTTTTCTGTTATAAAAAAATTTCAGAAAAAATAAACTCAATCTTAAAGATGCCATTTTCGCGATATTTCCACAAGAAATTGGTTTTTTCACAAAATGATTGCTAGCAAAAATAAATATCTATTTTTTTTTTCAGAAAATCTACAATGATCTACACAAAGCACTCAAAACGGGATTCATAATTTTTTTTTATAAGAGTTGATTTAATAAATTTTCAATGTAATAATTTTATTTATTTATATAGATATTCGAGGTACACGATATTTAACAAAAATAATTTATTTAATGATTATCAATTCGTTGTGCAGAAACTTACGTATACAAATGTCTATAATAGATATGCAAAAGATCTTCACAATATTCATCAGAAATTTACAAAGTTGTACAAAATATTCAAATGTCTTCGCAAAATCTATTTCAATATACAAAGGTGTACACAATTGTTTAGGTAATTTTATAAAAATTTAGAGAATGTTTGTATAATTTCGCAACAAAATAAAGATAAATTAATTATTTTTAACACAAAGGCAGCAGCTAGGGCCATTCAACCCTAGTCGCCGCCCCATGACCCTTCAGCACCTCCTGCTCAAACCCATGATGCGCTCGTCGAAGGTACTCGCGCCTGTCACCACCGTCATTCTTGCAAGGCATAATTAGATTTTTCTGAATTTTTTTATAAAAAATAATTTCTTATGAGAAATCAATATCTTTGGAAAAAAACGTCATTTTACGTGGAAATACCTTAATTTTGCACAAATTTAAAAAATGATATTTTATTTAATGTTTAACATTGGACGTATTTTTCAAATTTAAAAACTGGTAATGTCATTTTTAAGATTGGGTATTTAGTTTTGTTATAGAACTGTGATTTTCTCTTTATTCTAAAATTGCATTTGAAGGTGAAGACATGCTCATTAATTTTTCATTTCATAGAATATTTAAATCCCTATATTCAGTAGCCAATATAAACCCGCTAAAAAATCTTTACTGCGCCCAAATTTTGATCCAAAATGTAGCTGGCCATTTTCATGAGTTTTTACTTCAAAGCATACTTGCCTTGAGAAATTGGGTATCTCATGGATGGTGGTGACATTGTGGCAAACACAATATTGGTGCCCGATTTGGACTTGTTTATGAAATCAAAAGAAAATGGTCTGCCTAAAACTTTACACACCTACAACCTTATAATTCAGGACTAAATATTTCATTTTTTTTAGATCAATAGTTTTCAAGTTAACCTAGTATGAGCATTTTTCAAAATTAAAAGTGTTGTTGCCTAAAAATTTGAACAACAATAATAAGAACTAGTATAATTGGAAACATGAACTTTACCTTGATAACTGCGCACACGAAACATGATGAGGTCAAAACACTCCATGTAACAATCTACAACACTCAAGTAAGGTGAGATTTTCATTTTGTTTATATTATGTTAAAATTTTGTTTCTTATAATGTAAATTCCTTACAAAATATTTATTATGTATTATTTTTTAAATGATTTATATTTTTTAGTTTTATTTTAACTTAAAAAATATATGATATAAGTCAAAAAAAATAAAACTAAATAAGTTAACAAGGCGTTTGCTTCTACGAGAAAGTATAAGCTAAAAAGCAAATGGTACCAAGGGAAAACATGGTTTTATCTCCCGGCCATGTCTTCAAGGTTTATGCAAAGAAATTAGTCCACGATGGTTATCTTGGTGTTTTGATAAGTATGGCGGAGGTTACTTTTGCTTGGTAATCTTTTTGCTTACTTGACCTTTCTTGTGGAAAAGATGATTAAATTCATGGTCATGTCTTGTCAAAAAAAAATACATATAGCTTTGATACGTGGCTATATAAATCAATGAATGATATTTAACGTTCACCCAAGAACAAATTTCCTTCTAATTTTGTGCAGCATAATTTCCATCTAATTTCATTCAAAGTTCCACTCAAATATCAGTTTCATATAATCTCCTCCTGCAACAAAATAAAATTTTACGAATATATACAATACGAGTACATTTGTAACTGGGATGCAAACCGGACTGTGCTGGATTACCCTTACTTACTCTTGTTTGTGTGAGGAAGAAGACATTTAAAATATGGGCGAAATCCATGGCAGTCCCCGATGTTCGGTAAATTATTCAACTCGGTCTTTACTAATTTTAAATTAGCTGCTTCGATCCCTCCGTTTATCACTGTTAATCAAATATAACTGGGCACGTCATATTTTCTGATGTAACACATGTGACCTACAAATTTTAAAACTTTAATGACAAAAAAACCCTATTCTCTCTTCCATTTCACTTTCTTCTCCACCCCCTCTCTCTCTCTATGTTTCCTCCATTACTCTCTGCAATTACCCAATCAAACAATCCAAGCTGCAATCACCAGACATAATTTTTGATTCAATCCCAACCCAGT
>CAODLS011807791.1:0-12786 GCA_948243855.1 Flueggea neowawraea | reverse complement strand
CAGATTAATGAAGCTCTTTCTGTGTGTCTTTGGTTTTTTCTATATGTATACCATGCCTAGTAAGAGCAGTGACTTGATATGATCAGGCAAAAACAGAACAAAACTTATGAAATCAATCAATGGAGAGAATCTATACAATGTGAATTAATAAGAGTGTGGTGTGGTTTTATCTGCAAATGATTATGGAGTTTGCTTTGAACCTAAGAAAGTGGGAGAGGCAAAATTTGGAGGTGGGGTTTGTGTTGGGTCTGGATATGGAAGAAGGGGTACAATCATGGTCGCAACTCTTCCCCACTTTGTGTTGTTTTCTTTTGCTTTATGGTCTCAGCACTCATTAGTGTGGTGAAATGGGTGAAAAGAAAATGATGGGTTTGTTCTTTTTGGCCTTTTTAACTTTTCTATGTTCATTGTTTGCTACACAGTACGCACTGTAATTGCAGATGGCATCTTTCCGTTTTTTTTTTCCAATGCCGTGCTACACATTTTGCTTTTGCATACTAACGAGGGTAGGAAAATTCTTGTGATCCTCAATTCTAGAAGGGATTTTGTGATATATGGGTGTATTATCTTATAAAATTACTAGTTGTTATTGACATGGGATTAAGGGAGGTCTCAAAATTATTCTACGAAGTTCTTTCCCATGATTAAGCTAGTAGCGTATTAGGGTCATTATGCACAATTTAAGATAGTGCGGTGATATGATGTCAATAAAGATAAAAATTTAGTCTTCTCAATTATGTTTGAGACTCTTCAACAGTTTTAGTTTGTTTGGTTGTTCAAAAATTCAAAAAGAATATTATCGCTCTTATTAATTATAAATTAACTCATTTCAAACCGAAAAGAAAGTGAATTAATGAGGATGGTTTTTTTTCTTTTATTGGTTTTTCAAGGCACGGGTCTGTTGTACCAAGTGGGTGGAGAGGGAAAGAAAGAGATGAGATGATGATGATCGTTGATCCAGAATGCAAGAAAGGGGAAAAAAAGGGTTATTAGGATCTCTTGCTTTGGAATGTTTGTTTTGTGTGGTTGAATTTGTGCATGCATGGTTTGAAATCATTGTAACTACTTTTCTTTTCTTATTTTGTTTGCGCTTTTAATCGTTGCTGTGTGTGTGTTTGGTAAGATTACTCATCTTGGATTCACATCATTTCAATTGTTGTGTTTGAATTAGAGCATTTGGTAGGGGCCAACCAAAATTCTTATATGCACTCATGTTGCGAGTGCGGTGTAGGCTCGGCAAATGATGGAACCACATATTAGTATTCTATTACTTGCATAAGCATGATTTTAGTGTATTGAGTTCGTTAGAAAGTCACACAGAAATTAGTCTAAAGTTAAAAAATATTTAGTTGATAGGAATTGAGATTTGACAAAAACATGTTCTAAAAACCATGAGATATGTGAAGGCTACAAAATAACTAGCAGGATTTGAAATTGTTGGAGAATTTTTGTTGAATATATAAGTAAGCCATTGGTTAAATTGTAAGCTTTTATTTAATTATATTTATTTAATTTTTGTAATGAATTGAACTTAGAATCTCATGTTAATAACCAGTTGAGCTAATCTTAAGTGACAACTTTTATAATTTTATGTGAACAACATCATTTAGCAAATTTTTAATATATAATTATTGTTGTCTAGAACAACAATGAAGTCTTCAAGGTCTTCACGTGTATCCTGCAAAACAAGCACGATCAAAGGTTGAGGTTTTTACCCCCGATGTTCCTCTGACGCTCAAGTGAGAATGTTATTTCGGCAAAGTTTTGGGAGGTTGTTAGCAGTAAAAGCGTGTCTTTCTCTAAGGTGAGCAAGTACTATTTATAAAGTAGCGAAGCAGACTTGGTGAGATAAGAGTGAATCTCCTTTTGAACTTTAAATGCGAGATATCATATCATAAATCTCTCACAATCTACTTTTTCTGTTTGAACAAGTCACATGATAAACATGTCTTTTGAAGAAATATTTTAAAAGGTGGGTCTTTCTACACGGACTCAACTTATTATTGTGGATTGAGTCTTAATAGAATTAAGAGTCTGATGGACTTTTGACCCAATTTACATCAATTGTTTTCCATTCTTAGCTTTGGGTTTTCCATAGGTAGGAGTAAGTCTATGTCACAATAAATTGGAATATTTCGCGAACTTTTGAAATTGCCGGAGTATCATACCTATAGCAACTTTTGGGAGTAACTTTTGGGTCACAGGGGGTGCTTTGTGAGATTCATAAATTTCAGGGAGTAAAGTCATAATTGGGCAATTTAGATAGCCATTGACTGAAGCATCACAGTCCATGTAAATCACCTCCACGCCATGTACAAATCTGTTACAAGCCTTATCACCTTTAATTCTAATCCTCGACTCTGCGGCTCTCTTATCATTGATTTTTTTTTCTTCTATCAATTTGTGCCGCCACCCTCTTTTTTCTTCTTTGCTCGTGATTTCTTTTGCTTCACATAACCACCTTCATCTTCTTCCTATAGTGGCATAAGTGGGTTAAAATATCCAAGTCAATTTTGTCACTTGTTCTATTTGCTGCATCTCCTTTATTTTTCCCATCTTCACTCGGTGCCGGGGTTGCAACTTAGAAATAATTGAAGTATGACGTTGGCTTCATTATTTCACAATAATTGAAGTAGCACGCTTTCCTCATCGTTGGCCCTGAATCTGATGTTTGGTTGGTTTGTCAAGTCCCTATTTAATGTTTTCTCTGGCTGGCTTTTGCAGATAGTTCGTGGATCGTCATTGTTAATTTCTTACATTGCGAAATGTATCTTCACAGTTTGAGGTATCTTCACAAGCGACATTTCATCATCATTTTTTTAAAAATTTTTATAGAACGTAGCACGCGAACTTCTAAACTTCCAAATGGTGTGCACAAAACAAACTATCAAACCTTCCGCTCTAAGAGCCCTCAAAGCTCAAAAGAATGCAGTCAACTGAGACCATCCTGGTTCTGTCATTTCTTTCTATGACATAGATAGCATAAAAGACGCCTATGATTTTCCTTCGAGTTGGATTATTGAAACGACTAATTTGTACGACAATTTTCAATGTCTTGCTTTTGTCCCCAAGGGTTCATTTACTATACACGAATTCACTATATGACTAGGATTACAATTTCCTCTTCCCCAATTCGCGTCTTCATTCCTCAAGGAAAATGCCTTGGTCCCCTTTCCAACTTCATCACAAATGTTGGGCGAACCTCATGGCTTTTCATGCCCTTTTTTTCTTGAAAGGCGTTCCACCTTCATTAGAGTTGTTTCAATGCTTCTTTCAAGTTAGTAAGTCTGGGGGTGCTGGCACAAACACAATCAAAAGAATTCCTCAAGTCGAACCCTTCATAGATAATTTTCCTTCTCCACCTAAAAAATTGAACGTTATTGGTTTATAGTCACCTCATCCCAAGAATTTTAGGATGCTCCCCTAGGATGGTGTTGGTAGAGGAGGAATACTCCTGAGATTGATATCAACAATCCGAGGGAGCGTTTTGCAACGGAGATTGCAACATTGACTTCTGGGGACAAGCTATATTTTACCAACATTCTTACTCTATAAAAGTTATCGAATGCAGGATGGGGGCTAGAACTAGAATCTTCCTCCTCAAGTGACAACCCATCATCGACCTCCACTTCAAGTGACAATTCGTCATCGACTTCCTCTTCTAACTCTTCCTCAAATGATAACTCAAACTCTTCAAATGATAACTCCAATTCTTCTTCAAATGATAACTCTGATTCTTCCAATGATAATTCCAACTCCTTAGATCTGAACAGATCTCCTCTCAATTCCAATTCTCAATCTTCATTTGCACCTCCTGGTGGTTCACACTCCTCTTCCACAGAGTCTCTTCGAGGTGATTTGGGCGTCTTTAATATGACTTATTATTTTCATTTTTGTAACTAACTCCTCTTCTTTTTTGTTACAGGGATGGATGGTGGTGCTAGAAAATCATTTTTTGCTAATGCGGTAGAGAGGAAACGCAAGAAAGAAAAAAAGCTTAAGACAAATTCCTCAAATAAGCCTGCAAAGACTGGAGGTCCATCCTCGCGACTCCCTCGTCTGCTAAGGAGAGGTCTAATTTTGCTCGTCCTTCCAATTTATCATATTCTTTTGGGACTTCATAGGGTACATCACTGGAGATGGCCGATGTTGAGACTAGGTCTAAGACCAATCGGGATAGGCCATCGAAGGCTTTTACTCGAGCTTCCTCTCGTGGTCAGAGCATACTTTCGGAGTCGAATCATGCCAATAAGGATCTGTTGTTATCAGATAGGCCGCCAAGGAGAGCTTTATCGAGCGAGAAACATCATCAGATCTTAGCTCTAACTTTGGCTCAACCTACCAAAGGAAAGAGACTTTTGATTGATCCCGACTTGTTAGACACTGATTCGGTAGACATGAAAGGTGTTGCCTATTGGTTGATCTATAAGTCCATCTTACCCCAAGATGAAAGTTAATATTTTCGTGATTTTGTCGAAAATAAGAGAGATTTGGTGAAGATATGAGTCTGTTTACATATTCTCATTTTCCCTTTTGGTTACTTGCTAATCGATTGATTTTCTAGATTTTTGTGAGAGCTCCATCTTCGATTACAACCAACTTAAGCAAGACTATGATGCCATCGCTAAAGAGAAGGATGCTTTTGTTAAGGAAAAGGAGGAGCTTAGGCAAGAGAAGGAGAAACTTCTACAATCTCATGATGCCTTAAATGAAGACAAGGAAAGGCTCCAACAAGATTGTGACTGACTTCTCAAAGAGTGCAATGCGTTCAAGGAATCGTCTAACTTCTATAAAAAAGAGAGGGATGACTACTTAGAAAAATATTTCGCTTACTCAAAGAAGTTTGAGGCCTTACTTGAGGAGCATAAGCGTCTTGTTAAGGATAGGAACTGAGAGGTGGAGTCATGAAGAAAGAGCATAAGGCTGAGATGAAGTCACTAAGGGATGCACATGAAATGGAGAAGAGCTCTTTGGTGGAGACATGTATACGTGATTATCGCCAATCTGAGGAGTGTTATGACCTCAAAACGAGATATGGGGCATGCTTCATTAAGGTAGACTTTTATAAGGCTCGTCATTTGCTAGAAAGTATTAAGGGGGAGTTGTTCCCGAAGCTCTTTTATATAGAAGAAGTTGAAAATGCCCAACCTCCAAACTGGCGCGATCTAGGGTACGCACCCAATGACCCTAACCCCCGAGGCTCATCTCTTTTCTTACTTGAGTGATGATCTCCAAAATCTCACAGATCCATGAACTTTCTTTGGTGAACATGGACGACCTCAACATGAAGACGATGATGGTGTCGATAGGCAAATTGAGGTATTACATGGTTTAGATTAAGAGATGGCACATGACTTGCCAGACGAGGATGTCACTCCTGCACCAGAAAATGATGTTGCCAATGCCCCTACTGATGTTTAGTCATATTTATTTTGCTTAATTTTTTTGCAGCATTGTACTAATTGCTTCCCAATCACTTAATTGAGTATTCCCTCAAGTTAAGTAATTCCTTGAAGATTTTATTAATAATATTGTTGTTGCTGATTTTTCTTCTCCTTGTGGCTCGCGATGAATATCATTCTTATGACTAGCGTTACGTCTTTAACATATTTTGCTTGGAATGCTAACCATATGGCAAGTCCTCTTTAGCATGAAGGATTTCTACTTGCCGCATATTTCAATTATATTATGACAAGTCCTTGTATTCCACAGAGATTTCTACTTGCCATACTTTTTCATCAGTAATCACATGCATTCATAACAAGTCCCCTTAAGGATTTCTACTTGTCACATGTCTTAAAGGCTTATTGGTTTGCATGCTTTTGTGATGAGTGTTGGAGAATTTCGGTCTAAGCTTTGGATAACTTTTGTATGAACAGAAACGACTTGAAAAGTAAGAGCGAAATCGACACAAGGATTTATAGTGGTTCGGTCAACCTTGCTTACATCCACTACCTGTCTCGCTTAGACTTTTCACTATCGATGATTGATTGCAGTTCAATCCAACAAGGCCAATACACGAGGTTGATTCCGGCTCAACACCTATAAGGCCAAAAAGGTTGTTTTCTATAGGTTCACAACAAACCTCTCTTAATGTTGTTTTATACTTAGGTTCACAACAAACCTCTAAAATGTTGTTTTCTATAGGCTTACAACAAACCTAACTCACACTCTCAAAGTGTATACAATTGGTTTACAAACAATGAAGCTCTATGCTAGAGTTGAGTATTTGGAATTGAAGGTTGAACTTTGATCTCTAGCTTGAATTGATGTTTTTCTTGATGGAAATTGATAGGAAGTTTGGCTCTATGATTTCTGATGTTGTCCAACACGTTCTCAGTCTTCTCTCGATGTATTTACAACCCTTTGAATCAATATAATCGTTGGAGAGAAGAATATAACCGTTGGAGTGCATTTAATGATGTATGTGTCATTCTCACGTACGTGACAACATGCTTACATATGTTACCTAACTTGAGCTTCAGCATACGTACGTGATAATTAAACTAACGTACGTTGATCATAGCGGATTCCCAGTTCACGTACGCGAATAATAACTGATGTATGTGAATACTATGTTTGAACCATTCAGTAGCTTCTGTTTTCAATCCGAAACATCTTGCGTACGTGAAACTCCGTCTCATGTACTTTATATCAATGTGACGTATGTTACTTTTGACTCTTGCATACGTCAATGACAACACACGTACATGAACTTATTCTTATGTACGTGAACCGTGCTTCAGAGGGTTCTAGTGACTTCTACTTGTCTTCAGATCCTCTATCACGTACATGACACTTTTCTAACGTACGTGAGATGTTTCTGTGACTTGGTTTCGCAAATCCAAGCTTTCCAACAAGTTTCTCTTCAACTCAAATGTTTTGCTCTTCATAAAAATATTTTGTTCATCATCAAAACACATAATGAACTTATTGTTGATCACCTATGATCCAACAATGAGTCCTCAATTTTGCTGGAAGGTTTTCTACTCATCATCTGCATTTTGCAAACTCTCGCTTTGGGCAGTGGTGGATCCTATATCTTTATAATTCTCTAGATATAGGTTTTACTCTTCCACTTCATTTTTAATTTCATCGATGTCTTTCGTTGTTGGCATTGTCCTTTTAATCAAGTTTATCAATCGAATTGCCATGCAAGTGATATGCACATGAAATGAAAGATATGCAACAAAATATAATGCTAAATAAAATGCAAATGATGAATAGAGAGAAGACATAGAGATTTATAGTGGTTCATCCTTTATGCTTATGTTCACTCCTCAAAAAACTTGTTTGAGAGTTTTTCTTTATTTCTTCTTATGTACACACGATACAAGGCAATCTACGCCATTTCACTATCACAATTCAAGAGGGAAGTATAACTTTAGGTGGTTCGTGTTGCATGTCTTTTGAACCTTTTTTCCCTCCAAAGTCTCTAGTTTGCATGTGTTTGGTGTAATCGTCATCCTTATCCTATAAGGACCTTCCCAATTAGCTCGAAGTTTTCCTTCATCTTTTAATGCATTTGTGATGGCCGACTTTCTAAGCACTAGATCTCCAATGCACATTGGTTTACTCTTCACTCGAAAGTTGTAGTATCGTGCTACCCTTCGCTGATACGCATCTAGTCTCATGCTTGGATGTTCTCATTTTTCATCAATGACATCTAAATTTTCTCTCAAAGTTTCTTGGTTCACTTGCTCATCAAATTTCTCATCCCGTGGGGATTCAACTCTGATTTCTACTGGGATTGAGGTTTCTGTTCCGTATAACAAGTTGAATGGTGTTTCTCTAGTGGACACCCGACTAATTGTCCTATATACCCATATGATGATTGACAATTGCTCAACCCATGCCCTTTTTGCCTTGTCGAGCCTTGTCTTCAATCCATGAAGGATTTTTTTGTTTGTACTTTCTGCTTGCTCGTTAGATTGTGGATATGACAAAGAGGCCAGGCTTAATCGAATATGTAATCCTTCACAAAATTCTCTGAAAGAGTCACAGTCGAATTGCTTCCCATGATCTGCCACTATAGTACGAGGAAGGATAAACCTGTAAATGATATTTACCATACCATACTTTTTATCTTTTTTGATGTGATAGTTGCTAAGGGCTCTGCCTCAACCCATTTTGTCAAATAATCAGTTGTCACTAAGAGAAATTTTCTACCACCTATTGCATGAGGGAAAGGTCATAGGATGTCCAATTCCCATTTTGTAAAAAGGATGGATTCGAGTATACTTTGCAATTTCGGCATTGGAGCATTTGTCATTGAAGCATGACGCTGACAATTATCACATGTTATCACCTTATGAATTGCATCTTCCTTCATGGTGGGCCAATAGAAACCTGCTTTTAAGATCTTAGACGCCAAGGCTCTTGCCCATAGGTGTTCTCCACAAATTCCTTCGTGGGTCTCTCTTATAATGTAATCTACTTCCTCTGGTCCTAAACATTTCAATAATGGCATAGAAAATGCCTTTTTATGTAAGACGTCATTAACGAGGACAAATCTCGCTCCGCGTACCCGTATCTTCTTTGCCTCCTTCGCATCTTGAGGCAAATCTCCATTGTGCAAGTATTTTTTGATAAGAGTTCTTCAGTCCTATATCCCCCATTCAACAACTAACACTTCTTTTTCTTTAATGAAAGGCATTTCAAGCACCTCCACCTTCACCATTCTTGCCTTTGCTTCTCTTGATGAAGCAAGTTTTGACAAAACATCATCGTTGTTGTTCAAAAATTTGTTGATCTAAATCAACTGAAAGCTTTCGAACGTCTTTGCTAATGCCTGAACTTGTTTCAAGTATTGAGCCATGATTGGTTCCCTAACTTCATATTCTCCTTGGTACTGTTGCACCATCAATTGAGAGTCACTATGAACAATCAAATTTTTTGCTCGCAACTCTTTTACTAACTTCATTCCCGCAATTAAAATTTCATATTCAACAATATTGTTTGAGCTTTGAAATGAATGTCGTAAGGAATATTCAATCACATCCTTGAAAGGAGAGATCAATATAACTCTTACACCACTTCCTTACATGCTCAATACTCTATCAACAAATAGCTTTCATTTCTCTATATTTTCCTCTTTCAATTCTTAGGAAACAGGAGTACATTCAACTATAAAGTCTGTTAGGGCTTGTCCCTTAATGGCTTGGTAGGGTTCAAAGTGGATATCAAACTCTTTCGTCTCTACTGGTAAGATATTTTTGTTTCTTCCAAACAATTGATCTGCTTCTTTCTTCCAAACAATTAATAAACCTAAAAAATATATTATTAATTAGTTAAATTACCAACAGAAGAAAAGAGGGAGGCCGAAGCAATGATCATACCCACGTGATAATGGCTGCAACAATTAATTTTTGGTTCTTGATCAAAAAGAAATTTCACTTATGGTGGTGCCCAGACTCTCCAATTGATGAGCAGCAAAAAGACATAGAATGGGTCTGTGCATGAGAAGAAATAACAGCAAGTCATCATCAATTATTTTACGTAAAAAAAAAAAGAGGGAGAGAGAGAAAAAGATAGAAAGCATGATTGAAACCTCACCAAGATGAACCGCAGTGCCAAGTGGGAACAGAAAATATGTAGTGATTAGAAGAACGGCAAAACCAACTTGAGTATGCTAAGAGAAGATGTATATGGTTTCTTAAAGAAAAGTGAAAACCCAAGAGAAGAGTCTCGAATCTGCAACAGAGATTTTTATGGATGCAGGTTCAATAAAAAAGAGAGATAATACAGATTTATAAGGTTAAGGATTGGAATTAAAAGTTGATGAGGATTTGTAACAGACCAATGCGTGGCGGTGGAAGTAGTTTAGGTGAACTGAGACACTGCAGTCAATGGATATCCAAATTGCACAATTATGCCCGAAGTCCCTCAAGTTTATAGACCTTGGAAAAGCACTCCTAGCAACGCAAAAATTACTTATAGAGGTTCCCATTGGTATAATACTCTGAAAATTGTGAAAACTCACAAATATTCCAAATTTATTGTGACATAAATAATTACTCGTATTCCTGGAAAACCTAAAACTAGAAGTGGAAAACTATTGATGTAGCTCGAACCAAAGGTTCATCTAGCCCAAATGAATCTACAACCAGGAGTGATAAGTCGAACCTAAGAATGAGGGCCCACCTTATAGAAAACTTCTTCAAAATGCACATTTATTAAATGTTACTTAAAACAGAAAGAACATATACTAAGGAGATTTGAGGCTTGATATTATTACTTTTAAAATTCAAGGAGATATCATTTCACAGCTCATCAGATCTCCCTCCTAACTCTATAAATAACATTCATCAACTCCAAAGAGAGGTACATTTTACCACCCATAAACTAAGCAAAAATTTTGCAAAAATTCTAACTTGAACGTCGAAGTGCTCGCGGGGAACACTTCTTCATCCTCTAGCCGTATTCGTTTTGTAGGGTTTGTTCGTGTTTACGTTACCAAGGTGGAGACAACATCGTTGCTGAATCGAGACAACAACAACGATATTTAACATATTTCTTTCAAAAATGATCTCACTATTTATACATTTTTATTATTCAAAAACTTATTATCTGTTATATATTTGACATTATTGCTAAAATCCATACTTCCTAAACCAGCTTCGTATACTTTAGGGGAAACATACTTTAAAGGGTGAGCGATCAATTGAAGGCAAGCCCAATGGATTAAATTAACTCAAGACGGTGAGGCCCAACAATAGGTTGACCCAGACCACCGTCTTCGTCGGAGCAGTTTAACCTCCTCGGTTACCATCTCCCAGCTCTGTGTTTCTACTTTCTGACGTATCAGTTGGATAGCCAGAATGAAAAGGTACCCATTTTAATTTCCCGCTAAAATGCCTTCTCTGCTTACCAATATCAAAACTCATTCTGATCACTTCTCCTTTCATTCTATCACAGAGTGCTTTGCAGGAAGTTTGTTGCCAGCACCGCCGCTGCTGGTGGTTGTCAATGGAAGATTCCGCGGCGGTGCTTTTGCAGTGGAGAAGCTTCTGCAAAGGCTTCTGCTTCCGCTTTAATGGACCTCAATCACGTAAGCAACTGTTGTTTACCAGCCATTCTATTACGTTACGTTTTGGGTTTGGCTTAACTTGATTGAGAATCGTTGTTTCACTTTAAATTTGTTGTCTTTATAGTGTTTTCAACGTTATTTGGGTCAAGGTCTCATATTTTCTGATATTGAATTAGAGAGTTTACTTTATGGGGATATTGGTTTTTGACAAATAAGCGAGAATTTATGGAAGATTAGAGCGTCTGTGCGGTTATATTTTGGTGCCGTTATTGTTTATTGTGGATTTGTGGCAATTCTGATGGGAAGTTATTGACATTATAGGAGCACGAGAAGAAGCAGAGTGTTACTGGTTGTGTTCAACCATATGACGTTGCTATTGTTGGAGGGGGAATGGTTGGTATGGCCCTAGCTTGTTCATTGGGTAAGTAGTCTCTTGCATTATGAGCTTGTTAATTCATTTTTCTTTATTGGATAAAAATGGTATTGACGTGCTAGTAGAACCTTCAATACTTGAACGATTTTGGAATACAAAGAGATAGATCGATACAGAAGATCCACCTTATTGGCTTCTTAAATCTTACTTTCACATGTTGCTGTTGTTCTAGCATTAGTTGTTTGTCTGGTGTATTCTTGCTAATGTTTAACATGTTATCTGGCTTAATCTTATCAACTTTACATTTGCAGCAACGACGCCATTGACAAAGCATTTGAATGTTGCAATCATTAATAGCAATCCTGCATTGGGGAAGAAACTATGCATAAAAAAAGAAGACCCCCCTGATCCCAGGGTTAGTAGTCACACCTGCAACTATATCTCTTTTCAAAGGTAATAATTTTTTTCTCTCTCTGATTTTATCCTCTTGTTTTCCCTTTTTTAGTTTGCTTGTATGAGGAGGTACTTCTTATTCTCTTCTTTAATTTTTCTGCACTTTTAAACTGGACACTATTTACAATATGAAAGGTGAATCTATTTTGTCTTGATAATGTTAGCGCAGATGTTGGTACTTGGCAATATGTTCAACAGAATAGACATGCATATTTTGATAAGATTCAGGTAAGATGGCTATTCTTGCCAGCATTTTACTTTTTGGTATTATAAACATGTTTATTCAACTTTGTCTTGTCGAAGGATTTGTATTGCAAATTGCCAATTTTTGTATGGTGGCCATAGAAACCTTTTGGCTTAGAGGCTTTCACTTCCAACGAAAACTTAAATGACCATGTGGTAGATTAAATGGGCAGATTAATCTTTCTAATCTCGTTTCTTCATGCAACGTTTGGTGTTTTATTCCTCTGTTGAATGAAATATGCATTCAATGCCATGAGATGTTGTACCTTCAATTGCATGCCTTGTTTTAAAATATGAACAATGAGATAATGAGGCGTTGGAAAAGAATTAGATCTCTTTTTTAATCTCCTGCAGGTCTGGGATTACACTGGCTTAGTATACACAAAATATGATGCAAGAGACGTAAACAAAGATGTTCTTGGGTTAGTATGTTTCTGGGGAGATTCAAAATCCATATTTTTACTTGAGTATTGGTATTGATTTGTGCTCATTGTTCAGGTGCGTAGTGGAGAATAAAGTGCTTCACAATTCTTTACTGTCACACATTGAGGTATTATTCTGGTGAACTTTTCATGTTATACGAGATTAAAATTCGAGTGATTTGGAGAATTTTGTATAAAGTTCTCCATCATCACATCCTCTGATTGACCTGCTTTCTTGTCCCTTGTTGAAACTTGTTATCTTTATT
>CAODLS011807699.1:0-26152 GCA_948243855.1 Flueggea neowawraea | reverse complement strand
CAGTACAAATTAAAGAGACATTTATCCTAACCAGTGAAATCAGAAACGCCGTGATTCATTTAAACCAAATTATTCAACCTCACAACAATGAATAATGCCCAAATCACATACATCCACATTGTTTGTTACCTATATTAGGATTAATGTGACACACTATCAATCCTAAATAATGATATACCACTTATTCAATTACACAACCGGCTGAATCATGCAATTAATACGAGTAATAATAAAGGAACTAAGGTATATAGATTGAATAAATATTCAAAAATCTTTATAACAAATAAAACAAGAGTCTCACGATAGTAATGGATCGAATTTCAAAAATACATCAACTAGAAGATTGTTTAGTTACACATAATGAAAGAAGAAAGCCAAAAATCAAGAGAATTCCTTGTTGCCCAGGTCGTGTTCTTCATAATAGAATCACGAGAGAGAGACCCAATCCAAAATAAAAGAGCATTTATGTCTACTAATTAGGAAACCCTAATTACACTCCAAAATAATTAAAAATAATAATAACTAGGTTAATTGTTTTGCCCCAGCAGTAAAAATAGATTACCAGCCTACATACACGTCCATGAGGCTAAAAAATCGACGCCCAACAGTGAAAACACGCTACCCAATGCATACGTAGTCAACCCAGTCAACGCATTGCTTCAGCATGGCCATGCTGAAATGCCTCCAAGCTGAAATGTGCCCAAAATCGCTCCAAATCCACGCATTTCACCAACGTTCCACCTAAAACACCAAATAAGTATAAAAACGTAAAAAGGAGCAAATAACAACCATTTATGATGCAAAACAAACATAAAATGCAATATGAAATATGCCTAAAATGCAACCTATCAGTCAGTCAAGCCCCACTCGTTTTTGGCTGGTCTCGCTGACATGAACAGAAAGTTGAACAACAAATATATGTCAACACATATGTCATAGACAAATCAAAATGTGGTACTGTGGCGGTACCAAATGCATGATATACAAATGCGGACCATCAAATATCCCAAAAATCCATAATCTTTGCAAGATTACAGTTTGGTCCTCGATCAATGTAAAATTATCATTTAGTCCCCAAGACTCGGCAAATTACAAAATGGTTCTCAAAATATTGCAAATCTAGTACTATTTCCATAGTACTACAACATTCAAAATTAATCCTCAAATCCCCAAAGATATGTAATTAGACTCTCTAATCACACCAAATTACATTTAACTCCCTAATTGCATAATATCAGCTTTGGTCCTCCAAAGGCAAATTACCCAATTGGTCCAATTTTTAATTCAACCGATAGAAATCTATTTCAATCACCCATATTGGTCAATATCGACCAACTAAGCATGAATCTATAATCATTTTTAAGAATTAAACTAAAAATATCAAGAAATCACAACAACTTTAGATTTCTTGGACCCATTGAAATAAATCATCAAATCACAACACCCAACACAAATCCAAGTGTTTCTAACTCCTATCCATCAAGATACAACATAAACAACTCCAAATCTAACAAGAAGTCCACCAAAATCTGAAACCCTAGCTCAAGAACAACCCATTTCGTTTAAATATAAAAACCTCCAAAACTGAACTTAGATCCTTGCATTTCGGACCTCTAACAACCATAATCAACCAACAAACAACTTCTATAGTAATAGAAAGTAGAAATCCATACTAAAACCGCAATCTCATTCAAAGTCTAGAATAGGTGAATGTGATGCAAGAATAACCAAAAGAAGAGATTAAAGAATGTTCTTACCTTAAGAATCCAAGTATAAGCAATGTGAAGTGATGGAGGATGAAGAGAAATAAATTTGAGAGAGTTTTGGTATGTGGGAGTGAGTAATGGCCGAATGAGGTGCGGCTGGGGGTGTATTTATAACCCTTCAGCGTTAAACACTGTGTTGCACCAAAATTGCCCAAACAAGAGCATTCTACTTGCATAACATCCCTTTTACGCACGGTATTACATGCATTAAACATGATCGATGCAGAACACGTCTCTTACGTGCGTAAGGGATCTGTAATGCGCGTAGTAAGCCTTTAGCTTGCTTTACGCGCATAACATTTCACTTTTAATATATTCCAAACTTAGGATCATTAACACCAACTATCCTGAGATCGACCAAACACCAAAACACACTAGATTAGTGTACGAACTAACTCTAGACATCCCGATTCACTAAAAAATCAAACAGAAAGCTACAGGAATCCTATTAAAAAAGGCGGGGTATTATAGACAATCACCTACTCGTTCATCATGGTGCAAACACCCCCAAACCAAGCTAGACATCCCAAGGAGGATGCAAGGAGAATTAGAGCTGGAGCCTACTGAATTATTGTCCGGGCTGTTCCACTAGCTGATTACGAGGTGTTGAGGAAGCAGAACGAAGAGAACCAAAAAGCTTTGGGCTAGATGACGACTTTGCTCCAGTAGTTCCTTCCTCAAGCGCAGCTTCTAGCCGTATTGCGTGCTTATACCCAAAGTGCTCGGAGTGGAGGAGTACTAGAGGGATGTGATGCTCTGCAAAAAAACTCATCGTTAACCTATACAAGTTCCTGAGCGATCGAATCCTATACCTATCCAAGAGCACTTCGACGTCCCTGTTCCTAAAACTCGGGTCGAGGTTAGAAGAGAGAACTACCCAAAGGTGGTGGAAAGTACCTGCAAATGAGAACTTAGGTTTCTTCCAATAAAAGCTAAAGTAGAGCTCTAGTCCTCGAAGAATGTTCAAGAAGCTAAGGATATGAGAAATATAGTCAAGGAGGTACTCAAGCAGAAGAAGTTGGTTCCTGTTAAGGAAAAGCAACAGAGAGAAAAAGCTCCATTCACTAAGGAGGTTATGGGAAAACCACTTCCCCCAAAATTCAAGATGCCACAGTTACCAACCTTCTCAGGAAAAGAAGAACCGTACGAAAACATCTAGTTCAAAGAGAAATCTACAGAGAGAAGGAAAACCCATGATTAAATCCTCCAATTCTTCGCAAAATCGCTTCGTACTTGATGCCCAATGATGTTCTCCTTTGCTCCCACGTTCTCTGACCTCTAAAGATATGAATTTCTGTTTCCAAGTCGGCTCCCTCTCGAATGAATGCCGAAACCCTCTTAAATAGTCGATTTAGGGCATCCGGAATAAAACACGGGCACAACCACGGTCGTGTCCAAACTTCCTCGTCCGTGTCCACCAAAATTCCCTTGATTTTCGCACTTGAACACAAGACACAGACACTGTTTTTGTCCGTGTCCAAGCCATGTTGTCCATGTAATACCAAATCTGTCCGTGTCTTGGCTGCTTCATCCATACGGACACGGCTTCTTGTCCGTGTCTTATGCTCCAATGACCGTGTGTTTCAAGTCTTGTCCGTGTGTCTCGTGTGTTAAGTTCCAGTGGGTTACACGGCCACTCCCACGGCTGTGGACCTCCAACTTCTGTCCGTGGATGCTCAGTTGTGCACGGATTTGCTTCCTCAAGTGTCTCACGGGCGTGGTTCATCATTCCAAGGCCGTGTCTCACTCCCAATGCCTCAAATATCATCGTTCAAGTCCCGTTTCGACTTGTTTCCCTTTGTTTAGCCAAGACATAATCAATTAACCTGAAAACACAATAGAAAGCGTAGAAATACCAAAACTAATGACAAACGCTCAATTCGTATTCAGAACAATATAAATTGATGCACATAAATACGTATGAATATGTATTCATCACCTACCTATCCTTTTGTTTCAATCTTTCCAAGATAACAAATATTACTCTAGTAAACTACAAAACATTTGTTTTTTCTCAGAAGTAAAAAAAAAACAGAGCTTTAATTGTCCACAAATTAATTGGAAGCCAAGGTGCACATGCAACAAATAAGCCAAGGTCTCATTCTCTCTCTTCAATCGATTTCTCTCTTTGCTTACTTCTCTTTCTCTGTCTTTGTTTGCTATTGTTCTCTCTGTCGCTCTCTTGTTCTCCGTCAATCTATCGTTCTCCACTTGTGCTCTTTCTTATCGCACTCTTTCTACCACGATAAATCTCTCTCTACCTTTGTATGTTATTTGCATGTGTGGTGACGGATATGGGTTTTGGTAGCAAAATGTGTGTGTTGGTCGCAGTACTATATGGGGGGTGGGGTGGCACGTGTGTGTATGCAGTGAGTGGCATTGTGTGTGTGTATATTTGTGTGTGGTAGTGGTAATGGTGATGGGTATGTGAGGTGGTGGTGGTACGGTGGTGGGTTTATGGTGGAATTTACATCAATTTTTTTGAATTTTTGTTGAATTTTTTATGAATTTTTTGTTTAGTATTTGGGGTTGAATATGTTTTTGTTGAATTTTGTTAGATTTAAAGGTTTTGAACATCTTTTTTTTTCTTTGAATTTTTGTCATGGTTTGAGGTTGATTTTTTTTTCTTATTTTTTAGGGTTGATTTTAGTTTTTTTGTTGGTAATATTTTGAATATATTTTGTTATGGAGTAATTAAAATTTTATTTTTTTAATATATGATGTGTTCGTCCGAGTTACATCTCCTTATGTTTGCGGTTCGGTCTTGTTGAGATCAGCCAATAAGATAACAAAATAGAATTTTTGAACTTATGATTTTGTGGACTCTTTAGAATTTTTGTTTTCTTTTTGACAGCCTCGTGCCCACAGAGTTGTGCGCTCACACATTCAAATCTTCGTTCTAGAGCCATTCCGATGAGCAAGAATATTGTTGGATAACTGTTCAAGGTGATTATAACGATATATGGTTGGAATATTTCTAGGTAAAATAGTTAAATAATTGAATATTCTAGTTAATAATATTAAGGAATGGCTAAAACTGAACTGAGGTCAGTTTGGTTAGATTGGTTCGGTTTATATGGTTTGTTCCATTCATTCGGAATTATGTAAGGGGTTTGTTCGGTCAATTCGTTTATTAGTTCTAAAAATTGAACCGATCGAATAAACTAGATAAGCTGAAATTAAAAGACTTGTCTGGTTGGTTCAATCGAATAAACTAAACCCATCGGACATACCTTAAAAAATCTCAAGTTTCAGATGATTTTTACTAAGTAAATGTCAAAATAATCATTCATACCATGCTAGTTGCTGCATGTTAGTTAAAAACAAAGAAGATATAATCAAACAAAGAAGAGAGAGTAGGTTTGACTCAGTGAACCAAATCGAACCAAAAGAAAAAAAATTGTTGGTTAACCGAATAAACGGATTGACCGATGATTCGAATCAGTTAAAGAACAAACAGAGTTTAGTTCAGTTCGTTTGGTTCCTAAGAGCGATCGACTTGTTCGATTAGATTCAGTTATTATCAAACCGACCAGAGTGCCACTCCTGATAATATTTTCTCCAAAATTAAATAATCAAAGATTAATCAATAATTGTTCCTTTATAATACAATGTCATATTGGGACGAAACACGGTATGTCGAGCACCATATTAGTGCAGCAAGAGAGATGATGGCTAGGCTGTGCTACAATGACACGCTGGCCAAACCTAAAAGAAGGGTCGACCTCCAAGGCGGGTTCACTTAAATTGGTAGGCTCTGTTAGTGGTATACCCTATCCCAATCATATGAATATTGTCATTTATATTTCTATTTAATAAATATGAGACATTTCATTTTGACATATATATATATATATATTATCATGTTATTTGGTAATGCATTAACTTGATAAAAGTATCCATGAATGTTTAATCATGTCTTATGTCATCAAGTACGTCACTTGATAGTAAAACCATAAGATAAAAGAATGCTATTCTAAATAGTCCCTAGTCATTCATTATTATAGGAATGATAATGAGCCAAGACTAGTATGCACTCTGAGAGATGGTCATGTTTTATTGATCATGGACATGAGATGTTACTTAGAACATAGATACATGTTGGGAACATGATACTAGACTAACCCGCTATGAGAAATACTACATGGAATATGTCATCAGTATTTCTTATTGCAGTAGTGATATTTGAGTCATTCAACCTGAATTCACCATGGATTCCTACATGATGAGCTTTATGTTTTGATATAGTTCAACATCGTCTGTAACAGGATGGTTATACAAGCTATAATTGGACATATGGTAAATCATGTAGAGGAATGTGAGTGATAGTGAAGGAAGTTGTCTTGCTCCTATTTGAGTGAGATATCTCTCGGCCATTTGACAAGTAGGACTGATAAAATGCATGGCCGTGCTCGAATGAAATTGATAGGGGTTATCAATATCATTTGTTTGGTCAGTCTACTTGGGTATCAAGAAATGTTTGATTAAGTTTTATAAATATGACGTCATCCATGCTTTATGCTTAATTGAGATATCGTGTGACAAAAGGATTAAATATCATACTGTGGATTAGGTTTTGTCGAGACATCGAATTTGCTCAAGTTGGATAGTCATAATGTCTTGCTAGAGACCGCTTATGACTCGTAGGCTTAGAGTGTGATTTGAGCATGCTACCAATGTTGAGCAGACCTACAGAATCACACACTAAAATGAGCTATAGTGGGATATAAATCAACACTCTCTTTGACCCGTTAATTTTTTGTACGTCTGATTAAATTAGTTGTAATTTAAGTGGCATATTAGATTAGTTGGACGATTTAATGTTAAGTAGTTTAAAATTAAATCATCTTTCATCCTAAAAGATAGGACTAAGGTTAAGTGGTTCTGTGAGATTAGACTGTTATTGTAAATAAAGTCATTAGGTCAAAAAACGTACAGACGTTTTGAGAGCGACCAAAACTGAGATAATGAAAACTGCTAGGTCGTGGAGAGTGTACTCCGAATAGGTGTTAGCAAACCAATCCCGTTAGGAAGCTCGTTCATGTGGATGCCGGTAAAGGGCGTTCGCGATCTACAACATCTAGGACTCAAACTCAATAGCTTCATGTCTCGTTCTACACTGCGAATTAGTGACGTAAACATGTGTTCCCTAAAATGGTTCCTGGTGGAATTCATCGATAATTTTTTTTATTTCCGTTGTAGCTAGGTTTTGAAACTCTAGCTATAGTCGCCTCATCTCATGCCTCCCCTTTTGACTCAACACAAACCGGGAAGCAATCCTTGATGAAACACTTTTTGTCCTCAATGCCATGCTTGGCTTAGGAGAGAGCATTAATAATACGGCGGGGAAGAGAGAGATGATAGTGGAGGTTGTGCGGATCCAAAAATGGACAATGGTGGAGAGAGAAACTAATGGATAAGAGGATGAGTTTCCATTAAGAGAGGAATTGATGCAAATTTTTATTATTGATTCTCTTTTTTAACAAAAATTGTTCGAGAGAGATTGCACGACAAGGAGAAGGCTATAGAGGTGAATTGTCGTGGCGGAGGAAGAGGTTGTGAAGAAAGCATGGAGGGAATGGTGATGAAAAAGGATGAAGGATGGTGGTGGAGGAAAAATACGAATAGAGAGAGAGAGAGAGAGAGGGATGAGATGAGATATTGGACGTGGAGAAACAAAGAAATGATTTTGGAAGTGGAGAGAGAAGAAAGTCATTCAAAATTAGGTATTGTCCCACCACCACTTAGAAAAACATATAAAGAAGACACATGTAGCGTCAAAATTTGTACCAAAAAGTAGGAAATTAGCAAGGAATTTTATCGGGAATATTAAGTGGTGTTCAAAAATTTGGCGGGCATGTCTGGCAAAACAATGAAAATTATCAAGGAATTTTCCTTTCTTTTGTTCTCATTTCTCTTCTCTCCTCACTTCTTTACCATCCCTCAGTCCTCTTCACCCTTTTATGTCATCTCTATCCTTTCTTCCTCAATATACCTACCATCCATTTCTCCTTTTGCTCTTCTCCTAGAATGTAATGCTCATGACCACTTTTCTTTCCCTGGGTTTTCCACTTCGTCCTAAGCTCCCACGGAGGATATACCCAATCCAACACTTGTGAATCTCCTAAGGAGAAACGACAACAATGTCCTCGCACCAATAGCAACAGATGACGAAGAGATATATCTAGTGTAGATTGAGTGCAAAAGCTAATTGAATTCTTTTATTTATTTTTCTTATATTTTCTTTTTAACGTTATAAATTCTATCCTAAATAAGTTTTTAGTAGGCATGAGCCTTGCAAAAAGGTATCACATGTCTTGATGCATTTGATCAAAATTTTTCTAGAGGGGAATGCATTCGAATACAATAATGGTCCACAAATAATGAATAACATAATTGGTTTGCATATAAGTGAAATAGAATCATTTTTTAGGGTATTATGAAATCACCAGATGCCAGTAGGAGTTGGAGGCATTTTTAATTTTTAGAATGACTTGAATAGGTTGTTTCATGAAAATCCTAGATAAAAAATCTATTTGGTTTGATCCTTGACTTAATCGTGAAACTATTATGGACATATTTCCTGATAATTTGACATATTACACTGGTGTTGTAGGAAGAGTATTTCTTCTGCTGACAATGGCATTAGTTAATGACGTTAGCTTTCTTATTTTTCCGTTTACAGTTACTATCATATAGACATGTTGTACATTACTCTTGATCAATTAATAAGAAGCTACTCTTCCTTCTCACTTTCCTCTTCTCTGCTTCCTTTATTTTGTTTCACACACTTCAATTTTATACGGTATCAGAACGGGCTAAAATCTAGGGTTTCTAGGCTGTTTTTATTCTTCTACAACTCGATGACTTCTTACATTTAATCTCGTGACCTATAGAAAATCAGCTTCACGTGCTTGCTTTGTTAAGCTTCTCTCACAAAATGATATTTAATCTTGAAATACTTAGTCTTCTCATGAAAAATAGGATTTTTGGCAATAGCAGTAGCAGATTGATTGTCATAATTAATTTCAAGGTTGTCAGTCTGCTTCAACTTAAAATCATCAAGCAATTTTCTCAACGAAATTGCATGGTTGACGGGTGCATTGGCATCAATATACTTTGCTTTTGCAGTTTACTAAACTACAATGGATTGCTTCTTTGAATTCCATGTGAACATAGTTGTACCAAATGAAAAACAGAATCTTGATGTGCTATTCGTGTCTTCATTCGATCCTTCCAAGTCATTATCAACAAAACCAATCAGCTTAAGCTCGATTGACCTCAAATGCCATACACCATAGTCACTTGTTCCTTTCACATATCTCAATACTCTATTTGTTGTCTTGAAGTGTTTGTCACTTTGACAACTCATGAATATTGAAATCAAGCTTGTAGCAAACATCAAATATGGTATGGTGGTAGTGAGTTACAACATGCAACCAATTAAACTTCTGTAATAATGCTGATTTGCTTTCGGAGATTCATCTTCTTTCGAGAGATTTTCATTCTGAACCAAATGAGTATTAACAGACTTGCATTTCTCCATACAAAACCTCTTCAACAACTCTTTAGCAAACGTCTGGTGCCATATGAAAATTCCTTTCTCTGTTTGCTCAAGCTCATCTTACAGATATCAATCATTTCAAACTCATTCATCATATTGCTCTTGAATTTTTTCACCAATGTTGGACTACTGCCAATGATGAGCATGTCATCTACATTTAGTGAAACAATGAGGATTTAATCTTCATTTGTTGAATGAACATAAAGTTTTGGTTCACTCACACTTTGTTGGAAACCAAAATCAACCAAGTAAGCATCAATTATGATATACCAAGCTCTGGGTGCCTATTTTAGACCATACAAAGCTTTCTTCAAAAGATAAACTTTCTCTTCATATCTTGTCTTCTTAAACCCTTCAGGTTGTTCAACATAAATTTCTTCTTCCAAAATTTCATTAAGGAAAGGTGATTTCACATCTAGCTGATAAATCTCTACCTCTTTTGAGCAGATAAAGCCAATAATAATCTGATTGTGTCCAACTGGCCATAGGCACAAATGTTTCCAAAAAATCAATCATATATTGCTGCTTGTAGCTCGTCACAACCAATCTGGCCTTTATTTTATTAACAAAACCATCTACATTAAGTTTGACTCTATGAACTAGAGACTAAGTTTCATTATTCTCAATAATATTGATCTCATTCAGCATAACATATCTCTAATCTTCACTCTTGGTAACTTCAAAGTATGTTACATGCTCTAACATCGCAACATTGCATTTAGAATATACATCATCTAGAGATCTTATTCCTTTCACATGTGTATGATCAAATGAATCATGATCCAGTACATGTTATTCATCTTGATCACAATCTTCTTCATTTTCAATGTATGAAAAATTAGAGCTTTCACATTTGTCAACTTTTGAATTTTCTGGTAGAAGACTCCATGTTTCCCTTCAATTTCTAATTAGAAACAACAGTATAACTTTTCTATTCCCATAATAGAGTTTCATAAAACTTTACATCTCTGTTGCCTAATATTTTTCCTTCATTCACATTATACACTCTGTAGCCAAGAAAAATTCCTACAATAGCCTTCTGATCAAGCTTGCTTCTTTTTGCATCAGGATTATACACATAACAAACACTACCAAAGATTTTTAAGTGTTTTATAGATTATTTGACTTTAAACCAGGCTTCATATGATGTTTTGTCCTTCACAAATCTTGTTGGAAGTCTATTGTATAAGTAAATTTAAGTATTTACTGCCTCAACCCAATTTTTTTTGGCAAGTTCTTCTCAAACAACAAACATATGTCCATCTCCATATGTTATGTTCTTCCTTTCAGTTACACGATTCTGTTGTGGAGTGTAAGGAACTATGAGCTGATGCTTAATCCCACCATCTTCACAAGAGGGGCTGAATTTATCTGAGGTTTATTCAGTCCCATTGTCAAACCTGATCACCTTCAAGCTACATTCGCTTTATTTTTCTACCACAGACTTCCATTATCTGAACGTGTTTGCAACTTCTGACTTCTGCTTAAGAAATACACCCAACAATATCTTGTATAATTGGTACAATCCCACGAGATCTAAAGGAAAGTGCACATATCGGATTGTTGTATGTGGACTTGAGTTTTGAGTGTTGTATCCCACAGAGACGATGATTACTAGTAATTAGGATTTCTATATTATCCAGCCTACAATTCAAATGGTTTTAATCAAACACAAAAGGAATTACCGACAATCAAATGCAAACACAAAATCAAAAAGAGATCAAGAACCAAGTAATCAATATAAAGGCAACATCTAGATGTAAAATCCCCCTAGGACTACCTAAGCAAACCCAATTTTGTCACTCACTCACATAATTGTTCATTAAAAAGTAGGAGTTCCTAATGCATGTTAACAACCCTCTCTAGTCGATTAACCTCTAATGTCAAGTTGATTTTAACTGGAATCTCTTCCTAATTAAAACCTCCAACATTGCATTACACCGATATATGAACCCCCATCTTAAGTTTGACATTAATCTGGAAGATTTACATCGACCTATCTTTAGGTTTGCATGCAACTCCTTCCACCTATGAGCGATACAAACATACAATAAATCTCTCGATTACCATGAATGCAAACAATTTTTTAATTGAAACACCGACAAAATCAATTCAACAACACAATATATATCATAGAAGGATCTCAATTCACAAATAAATGAACAAACCAATGAGCCCCAATCACAAATTCTTCCTAGGTTTCATCACATCTAGATGCATGTAAGTTTAGTTCATGATTACAGCAGATAAAACAACTAGATTGAGTTGAAGGCAAGAGAGAATGAAAGAACCCATTCTGAATCCTTCACTCCTGCTAAAATCTGCTCGATCTTGATGCAAATCCATTCAAATGATGTTCTCCCATTGAAACCCATCTCTTTCCCTCTTGAAGACTTTGTTTTAGAGTGACAATGATGACCTCCTTCAATTAGGGTTCATCCAAGGCTTAAATAGACTAAAATGAGGCGATTTGACATGAAATGTGCAACATAAGACATAACACGGTCGTGTCTTGCACTCCCAGGTTTTCTCTTGTATCTTAAAGGTGTATTTAACAATTCTTGCCAAGATACGAGCAAAATATCTCAAGACAGGGGTGTGTCTTGATGTTCTAGGCCGTGTCTTGCACTCTGGACCCTTAAACTTAGTCGTTTTAGCCTTGTTTTTACCGTTTCTGCCACTTTGCATCAATACACCAATATATGACCTAACAAAGAGAATATGAACCAATAAATTAATTGAACTCATCAAACTACCCCAAACTTAAGATTTTGCTTGTCCTCAAGCAAAGAAAGAAGTAAAGCAAGGGTAAACATCGTAATCAAATTCAATCAACAGTGGCATGAGACTCACATTATGAACTAATGCATATAAACCAAGAAGTGGAGAATGTCAAGTATACATAAGATACTCATTGATTCAAATTGGTACGCCAAATCTAGCACAAGTGAGAGCTCAAATAACCAAACTAATTGATTTGAATGGATCACCCATTCAATATAAAATCATGTTCGTTCCAATCTAGTTTCTTTGTAGCTTTTCGCCCAATGTTGATCCAAATTATATTATCGAACTTACGATTAGAATTGAAATCTTATTCTTAATGTATGTCAAATAAGAATTTAAACGATTAAAGTCTTGAATAAAATATGTGACAAATAATAAGAGAGGGAATAAAAGAAGAACAAATATGAAAAATAAGACTAAAACACAAAAGTGTTTTATACAGGTGCCAAACACCACCTAAATACTTATCTAATTGGACAATTAGTTTTACTTTAAGACTAACAAATTCTTTTAATTTCCGGAATAGTTTAGCAACTGTAAATGTAACATTAATTGAGATAAGAGAAAAAAGAAAAGAAAAAGGGAGAGAAAAAAGAAAGAAAGAAATAAGTTGAGTCGACAACCATCCACCAAGGTATATATATATGGCTCCTCTTTTTCTTTTTCTTCTAAACTCACACAACACCTTCAAACTCTTACCGTGAACAATCTCTTATCTGTACAAAAATTTCATAGAAAGGCTCTCCTTATCATGAAATCAAAGTAAACATAGACCAAACGTAACTGTTGAACTTATGATACTCTTGATAACAGTCTGTTTGCTTATAATTTTGGAAATTTTTAGAGATGAAATTTGAGGAAACACAAATCATGGAAATTGTATTTTTATGTGTTATATTTTTTTGTAAAAGGGTTTATTCTAATTCTTTGTGGTTTTGATGTTATGGCCGAAATAGTATGAACTGCCATATTTAAAGATTCATTAAGAACAATCTGTTTGTAACCCGCATTTGGAGAATATATAGACCTAATTTTGAAATCTCAAAAACATAAAAGCTTTATATTTATGTGTCGTATGTATTTGTGTAATAGCTTGGGTCAATTGTGTATAGTTTTCAATTTATGTTGAAATAATCTGAACTGCCCTGATTAACGATTCAGTACGAACAATCAGTTTGAATGCTAATTTTGAGAACCTTAGAGACTCCACATGGAAATATATAAAACTTGAAAGTTTTAGATAAATATGTCTTATAACGTTCTATAAAAGGAATCAACCTAAAACCTTGTGTGTATGGAGTTATACCTGTTTATATAAGATTAATTATATCAATTGTTGTACTGGACACATCTTGATTCTAGGTTCATTTGTGAATTCTACAGATATTTCTATGTTATGATTTAGATTTTTAAAATTTCCAAAAAAAAATATGGGAATCTAGTTTCTAAAACAATAAACCCTTCTTGATTTGGATTTGTATAAATGAAACCGTGAACAAAACACTAAGGAAAGGTTTGCATGCCTATATTTATGAGTGTATATTATCGGTATCTGATCGTATACTTGTATGTTGTATTTTTCTGAAACTATTTTCAAAACGGTTTATGCAATGTCCCAAAAGCGATCTAGAGTGATGTTTTCTCACAGAGTTTACTCACCCCTTCCCTTTAATATTTTTTTTAGGTGATACTGTTGGTAGACACCATTTGATATTCCACGTTCAGTGAGGCTATTGGTTTGGCGGTGAGAGCTCTTTTGTTAGGTCCTCAATTGCCTTTTGTATTAGTTGCTCCACACCGACTTATTTGTGGGTTATGGATCAGTATTTGCTATTGCTTTGTCTTTAAATAATTTTACTTATAATTAATTATTTTGTATTATTATATTTATAATTTGTTTTAATATTAAAGAATATTAATTTTTGCTTAAAATTTTTGATTTGTTAAAATGTATTAATATCATTAATAAGCCTGCTAATAATAAGAATTTAGGTAGGTGTTCTATTCTCTGAGGGTTGAGATACACCGAACTTTCTTAGATGGTTTGCCTGGTACGCCAGTCATTGTCCATTTTTGGATCGTGACAATTCAACTCATCAATTCAGTTGTCAAGTGAATCATCGAACAACCTAAGCATAATTGGCTCGCATTTAAATTGAAATTTAAACATGCTCATGGATTCCACAAACTTCATAACTTACTTGCTACAAACATGGTCAGTAAATTAAGGATCCCCATTTTGTGCCTTTGCACTCATTTGAGTTTCCACCATAAAGGAAGTCTTCTGTTTTATGCAAAAAACGCTTATTTGTGATGAGTATTCTAAGTACTTAGAACACCCCTTATGAAAGTGTTTTGCATACTCATGTCTAAAGACAACGGAGTAGATTATGCACCCTATGTACTTGTCCCGATTTAGGTTCAAGTAAGTTATGAGTAACCCTTGTTTGCCTCTTTTTTCTTTGTTTTGTTTTTCATGAAAACCTTCATGCCCTTATTATTCAAGTTATTACTCAACAACCTAATAAATGAACTAAATGAGATGAACAAACCAAAGAAAACAAATTGATCATAAGCGCAAAACTCATGTTGATCCAGAATAATAAATTCAAATCTCAAAGTAACAAATGCATATTCATCATTCTTAACCATTCAATTTATTGACACAATCACACATGTATGTTCCCACAGCCACAATATCAAGAATTTGATCAAAAATCATCATATGCCTAACTACCCCACACTTAATATTGTACATTGTCCTCAATGTATAGAATTAAAATAAAATATCACAAATGGGAAGGGAAATAAAAGAAACGAGTTCAGGATTTCCCTAAAAATAGGTCTGCAGAGATTTGAAAATTGATGTGGATTCCATCCAAAATCTGTGAGAATCCCTACAAAACAAGAAAACAACATCAAACGAAATAACAAACTAAAACTAAAAAGAACAAAAGTTGAAATTGAAAATGAACAGAAATAAAATGAAAATAAAAGCAACAGTCAACAAAGACCAAACTTGGGTTACCTCCTAAGAAGCACTTGTTTAAGGTCATTAGCTTGACGTTTGTGAATGGTGGCTCATGTCTAAGGTAAGATGCACTCCTTCCAGCTCCATACGTCATCTTGCTACATTGAGCCACCTTGTTTTTCTTTCACCACACAAAGTGACACACCATTCCATATTTTGTTTTGGCATTTGATTGCTCAGACCCTTGTTTTGCCTTCTTGTGCTCCTGAGTTTTTGTACCCCTTTTCTTGACTCTTGACATCGTTTCTTGATTTGTGATTTCATCCTTTGGATTCCTTGCATGAAATTCATGCACCTTATCAGACAAAACAACATTGTCCCTAAAAACTAATGCATCAGAATGGTGTTTAACATTTGAACCCTCGATTTTTGACATGCTTACCTACAACTCTAAGAGTTAAAACCCGATCATGCACATCTATTATGGACATATAGGTAGCTAAAATGGTAAGATCAATGGTATTTCCAAACTAGAATTCATGTCAAAGATCATAAAGTCAATAGGAAATACCAAATCTCAACCTTAACCAATATGTTCTCCACTATGCCCCTAGGATGCACAACAGATTTATCTGGTAATTGCACAGACACCCTAGTTGGTGTGGGTTCTCCCAAGTCAAATGACATCACATTCAAACTAGCTCCTAGATCTTCTAGTGCATTATTAACATGCAATTTGCCACGATAAAGAGGGATATAAAAACTCCCTGGGTCTTTTAGCTTTACATGTAGTTAAGGTATTGGCTGACATTGCTCATCCATGTCCTCATTCTTCTTGGCTTCTACTTGTGCTGGTTGTTGTTCCACTTCATTAGCTTGCTTGCCACTCCATGTAAGACTTTTTTTCACTTGTTCTTTTCTAAAGAGTGTTGCTGGATATGTGATTCGAGGCTTATACTCGCAGGTTACCCTTTTGAAATCTACATTGTCTATCTTGTTTGCCTCATTCTTATTTAGAGCCTCTTCTTCTTTCGTGCAATGATCACCCCCACTTACAAAAATAGCATGAACCTACTCCTTAGGATTTGTTTTGGTGTTTTTCATTAAGGAGCCCAGTTGCCTTTGAGATAGTAGTTTTGCTATCTTCTCAATTTGATTCTCCAAGTTATGGATCAAAGCCTCTTGATTTCAAATGGAAGCCCCTTGATTCATTAATGTTATTTCTATATGTTAGTGTATGTGCCCTAGGAGCTAACCATTAAGGGCACCACATAAGTAACAACAACAAGTTATAAAAGGCATGTTTTCATTTTGCTAATTAATATGATAAGAGAATAATTTTGTTTGGCATGATTAGATTAACAAAATAATGTCTATGATATAGTAGGTTCACACCTTATGTGCCATGGTTGGCGGGGAACACATCGATACTTGAACACTATATCTAAATGTCCATAGTCAATGATTGTCGGCATTGGGAGTCGACAATCAGCGAGGCTATTACATGGTTTTGTTGGTTCCATGTCCCCATGGAAATCAGTTATGTGATATCTGGGCCAAACGTGTAGGCGCACAATTAATTGTTAATATGAGTGCTGGACTGATCCGATGTTTAGAGACCACATGCTAAATCACTTGAGTGTCAATGGAGAACTCTCAACTCTGGAAGATGGCGTAACTAGTCTTTTGACTTGAGATTACCATGGCATGCTAATGTACAATCATGTAACTTTAATCTCATTCTACATAACATAATTAGGGTTGCTAAAAAAGTGAATGTTAGGTTGCATCATAAAATATTTGAGTATGGTGTGTGATCAAGATAGGATTGTCACCCCTAGTAATATAAGGGAAGTGTCTCCTTAGGCCTATCAATTGAGTAAGAGAACTTAAATCCATAACCATGGTCTAATTGGTTGCAACTTGAGAAGTTGAGTCAATTTGATGTAGTTTCTTTTAACTTTGTGATTGATGAATTCTTTCAAAGTGAAGGATTGAAACTATCCATGCCCTATTCTCGAAGAGACACGAAATGACAATGGACCAAATTACATAGTAATCTTTCATGACAGACATAAGTTGCTCTACGACAACTCGAGTTCACTTAAGGATTTGATGGCTAGCTAGGGCCCAATCTTACCAAGTAATTTAGGAGTCAAATCCTAGGTTATTGCCCTCATGAATGAAGGCCTAGAGGGTCACACATAATAACACGTTGCAGGGATAACGTTATTCATGAGATGAATAATGTTCAAGTGAGCAATCCTAGTTTGACTCGGATTCCTATTTTGACCCATGGACGAACATCCTCAAAGAGGTCACCTAAATGTGTACGATACCTTAAGATGATACCTAATTAATTTAGAAACTCAAAAATCTCATTTCATACGAGAGTCTTAGTTTGACTTGGATTCCTAATTGAAATGGGAGTCCTAATGCAACTAAGATAAGTTATGAAATGGAAACTAATGGTTATCTTATGTTTCAATGGAAATAATCCTAAAAATTGCATCATTATCAATGTTGAGATTCCTAATGCAATTCGGATTCCTAGTTGAGATTGGATTCCTATTATGACTAGGATTTTAGAAAAGAAAAAAACTAGTTCGACTAGTTAGTGTCAGTACTAAGGGTTTAGAGCGCAAAAGTGAGTAGTCCTAATTTGACTAGGGATATATCAGAATGAGTCAAATTAGGATTCTCCATATTTATTTAATTATTATATAATTGAATAAAGAACAAATCCTTGTTAGACTTTGATATATGTTGCAACGAGCTTGCGGATATTGCACTTACGCTTGTTTAATGGGTAGAAGCTCAAGCCCCATATTCCCAAGTTAATTAGGTTTAATTAAGCTAATTATTAGTGTAAGAATGAGTTTAATTTTCTATCAATAAAGAGGTTTTAGTCGTCCATTAGGAGTTCCAAAATAATTTGGAATATATTCCTACAAGATAGAAAGATATCTCACTTGATGTGGGCTAGAATAATAGAGATATTGTAGGAGGTGTTTAGCAAACCCTAACCCTATTTGGACTAGGGTATTTAAGATTTTTTTAAGTGAATCTTTGTTAGTCTAATTTGTGCATAGGGTGAGCAAAACATTGATTCCCTTGATGTCCTTCTTCTCGCCAAAAGATCTAAATACCTAGCTCCACAAAAGTGTTATAGCATACTGATTCGAACCCAGTCCTGAGACATAAAATTATAGCCGTGATTGTGGACCAATGTGGTATGGATACTGATAGACACACCATACTTTTGGTGTTACGGAGTGGCTGGCCAAACACAAATAGATCAACAAGTTCGTGACTCGATCGTGCTCTTCATAGTTGTTCGATATTTTACAAGGTAAACATTCTCAACTCCTTGTTTGTTGTATGTATCAATTTTTTGTATGGATCTTGGCTATGGGTAATGTGTAAATTTTTTAAAACTTCCACTGCGTTTTCCCTACATGTTATCCAACACTATCTATGTGAAGCGAGTCTCAAATATTTGAATTAATTTGGTCATGACCTCCTCGAGACTAGGCTTCTTCTCTCGAGATTGTTTTTGCTGTTGGAATCATGGTGGATGGTTCTATCTCTATTGTCCTTGACCTTCCCAAGAGAAATTTGGGTGGTTTCTTCATCTGGGATTGTAAGTATTATTGTAGGGTTATTTTAAGAATTATGTGCATTACCCATATAATTCACGACCTACTTGCATTCTTGAATTTCATCTCCTCCCCTACACATTTCACAACATAAAACTTGAACTGGTTGTTGGACCATGGAAAGCCCTTCAATTTTATTATTCAGTGCTTTAACTTGCATTGCAAAAGTTGTTACTGCATCAACATCATATACCCAATTGTTTTAACCGACTTAGATCGCGTAGTATGCCATTGTTAAATATTCATAGACATCTCCTCGATGATTTCCTTAGCAGCTTCAGGTGTTTTGATTTTTAATGTACTCTCAGCTGCAACATCGATCATCTGTATGGTTCCTTGGTTCAGCGTACTGTATAAATTTTGAACCTGTATCCATGTCAATAAATGCATACATCTCCTCATTAGCTCCTTAAACCTTTCCTAAGGATCATATAGTGACTCTGACTCAATCTGTACATAAGAGGAGATATCATTTCTGAGCTTGGCAGTCTTTCCAGATGGGAAATATTTCAGTAAAAAAATTTATGTCATCTAATTCCAAGTTTGTGATCAAACCTCTAGGCAAAGAATTTAGCCATTGCTTTTCTCTTCCTCTAAGTGAAAATGGGAACAGTCTCAATCTTATTGCATTATTCAAAGCCCTATTTATCTTGAATGTATCACATATATCAATAAATTTTTCCAAGTGAGCATTAGGATCCTCATCTTGCAATCTGTCAAACTAAATAAATTGTTGCACCATCTAAATGATGTTGGACTTGATCTCATAATTGTGGTCCACAATCATTGGTTTAATAATCCTAAACTCAGTTCCCAACAAGTTTGGTCTAGGGTAATATGATATAGTAATTGGTTGTTCAGTAAACGCTTCAATTGGATGCTCAGCTGCAGCATGTTACTCCATCTTTGCTTCCCTCTATCTATCTATCTCCTCTGCCCATTCCTTGAGTCTGTTTCTAAGGTTTTGAAGTGTTGTTATTTCAATTTCAAGATCTGTAGCAATTAACTCTAAAGGATTTTTTTGGGTCATATACTAGCAAAAACCTAAAAGAATAACAAATGCAAGACAAAACCAAGAGTAATTTTGAAGAGACAGATATTCAAAACCAAAAAGAAAAAAGAAAACAAACTAAACAAGAAAAAATACAAAAAAGTCTAGAATAATAAAGATAAGCTTTCCTAATATCATACTCCCTGGCAACGACGCCAAAAACTTGGTACGATCTCACGAGACCTAAAGGAAAATTCACCTATCGGACTTAGTATGCGGACCTAAGTACCGAGTGTCTTATCTTACAAAGACTATGATTACTAGTAATTACTATTTCTCTATTATCTAGCCTACAATTCAAACGGTTTTAATCAACCACAAAAGGAATTACCGAAAATCAAATGCAAAACACAAAAGCAAAAAGAGATTAAGAACCAAGATATCAATATAAAGGCATCATCAAGATGTAGAATCCCACTAGGAATACCTAAGCAAACCCAATCTCATCACTTGCTCACTCAATTGTTCATTGGACCGTACAGTTCCTAATGCATGTTAACCACCCTCTCGAGTTAATTAACCTCTAACATGAAGTTCATTAATTATAATCTCTTCCTAGTTAAAACCCCCAACATTGCATTACACCGATTTGTGAACCCCCTATATTAAGTTTGACCTTAATATGAAAGATTTACGTCAACATATCTCTAGGTTTGCATGAAACTTCTTCCACCTATGATCGATTCTAAACATATGATAAATCTCTCGCCCACCACACATGCAATCAATTATCAAATCAAAACACTAGTAAAATCAATTCAACAACACAATATATATATATATATATATATATATATATATATATCATAGATGGATCTCAATTCACAAATAAATGAACAAAGCAACAAGACCCAATCAAAAATTCATCCTAGGGCTCATCACATCTAGATGCATGTAAGTTTAGTTAATGATTATAGTATATAAAACAACAAGATTGAGTTGAAAGCAAGAGAGTGTGAAAGAACCCATTGAGAATCCTTTAATCTTCTCAAAATCTGCTTGATCTTGATGTAAATCCACTCCAAAGATGTTATTCCTTTGACACATAGCTCTTTCCCTCATTAAAACTCTGTTTGGGTGTTAAAATGATGACCACCTTCAATTGGGGTTCATCCAAGGCTTAAATAGACCAAAATGATGTGGCTTGATAAGACAAAATCAAAATAAGACATTACATGACATTGTCTTGCACTCCCAGGTCGTGTCTCGTATTCTGAAGGCGTATTTAACAAGTCTGGCAAAGGCACATGCAAAACATCTCAAGACACGACCGTGTTTTGATGTTCCAGTTTGTGTCTTGCACTCTAGAGCCTTAAACTTGGTTGTTAGCCTTGTTTTTGCCAGTTTTTGTCCCTTTGCATCAACACACAGAGATATGACCTAAAAAAGATAATATGAACCAATAAATTAATAGAATTCATGAATATAGCTCAATTTATAACAAAAAATATATGAATTCAACAATACAACTATGTAAAAATGAGCTTCCATTAATAATCATCAATGAACAATAAGAAATACATGCTACCATTTAAGGAAGGATTCTTCATTGGTCCACATATGCAAGGACTTGTTCGTTTTGCTAAATTGGAGAATAATTTTTTTTTTGAATTTTTTTGTGAAGAAGGTGTGTTTAATAGAGTAAAATGAGAATTACTCGAGTAATGAAAGGCCCTGATAACTCGATTTGATGAAGGCATAACTCGAGTAATGTGAGTGTTGGTTTAGTCGAGTAAGTAAGATAGTTACTCGAGTAAACGAGGCTGAAATTATGGAATTATGAACTCTCTTACTCGAGTAAGAGTGGGCTTACTCGAGTAAGCCACGCTTCTGGGCAAGCGGTGTGGCGGTTAGTGGCATATAAAACCGAGCTTATCCATTTTCTTCAACACTTTTCACTCTTTTCACTCTCTTCTAAATCCTCAGACATCTCTCTCTCGTTCTCTTTCTTTCTTAGATTAGTTTATCACGAATTTGAGGTAAGATTACTACTTTAATCTTGGTTATCACTCCTAGTTCATGTGGGAAGTTTTGAAATTTGATTTTGGATGTTGGAATGTTTCTTTTGGCAGAAATGGATGGTTTTAGAGTTTGGGAAATCGGTAAAATGATTTGGGCTAGGTTATTTGATAGTTGGCTAAGTGTAAAATGGTGTAAAATTGGATTGAAGTGACTGAGATGTCATGTTCGATCGGTTTGAATGTCTGATGGTGTTACTCGAGTAACATAGTTTGTTACTTGATTAATTGGGTTCGTGTTTTACTCGAGTAAGAAAAGTGATTACTATAGTAATATAGGTTAGTGTTTACTCGAGTAAGTGGATTGTTACTCGAGTAATATGAGGGTCCAGTTACTCGAGTAAGTGGTATGATTACTCGAGTAATATAAAGACTTAGTTACTTGAGTAAGGTAATTCATTACTCAAGTAAGCCATATATTTGAGGAATGTAAAGTGCAATTTTCATAATTTGATTATACTTTGGGGACTGGGATATAATTTTGCAAAAATTAGAGGACTAATTTGTAATTTTACATAGATTTGGGTTTTTAAGTCAAGATCGATAGATCTTTCTTCGGAATAAGTTTTGTTTAACGTGTGAGGGTCAACATTTGCATTTGTATTGCATTCAGTATTACCATAGTACTAGTTTCACGTTTTGATATATCCTTGATATGTTTGTTTAAGCTCCTTGTTCTTGCTATCGAGATCATCCCCCTACTAGTGGTGCGTGATTGGTCTAGTTTTTTCTTTGGACTCTAGGTGAGTGTGGTGGCAGTTTTAGACACTTAGGTTTTGTCTTTTGAAATCCTATTATTTTTTATATGTTGAGATATCGCCTGTAATCTGATTAAGTAATGGATTGGCTAATTAAAATCGGTTATACGATAAATGGGTTTTCCTATATATTTTGAATTTTTATATATATCAGTTCTCTGATTTTATAACTCTGATATACTTGTTTTTTGTTAAGAGTTTTTTTATGTACATGTGGGACAACTCAACAACGGGGTACGTAGCATTTGGTATACCAATGCTTAAAAAGGCCCTTAGTTACTAGGGTAATTTGGTGACCGTGTGATCAATCTGACACACATAGTTTAGTGACATACAGTCATTCATGTGTCTGTACTTAGTACATATCCTGTTATTTAGTGGTAACACCATTCATGTATTTAGTCCCATTATCCATATTTGACAGTATCGCCTGATTGCATGTTGTTTTGTGATTGCAAACGTTTTGGAAATGTTTTAGAAGATATTATTTATAGTAGAATGTATATGATATTATACATATAAGTTTGCAATATTTTTGAACTGTTTTCAAAAGGTCTTTGTGATGCATGTATGAGGCGATCTAAAGTGTCGTCCCTCATTGAGATTTATGTCACCCCCTCCCTTAATATTTTTCAGGAGTATTTTTGACATTCGACGGTTGTTCAGTACCCATCGCTCAGTGAGGCACTTATTTTGGTTGTGAGTGCCTTTTTTATTGGACTTTTTATGTGTTTACTGTAGAGCTCCACATCAAACTGGTATTGAGTTTTTGGTTTCATTTTGCATATTTGTGTTATATATTTTATTGGTTTGCTTATACGTTTTGTTTATATTTGATATGCACCTCAGCCTATGCCTCAACCTTATCCATTTGATCGACTCGCTTCAGTTCTTGAGCATACAGAAAGGCTTCCTTTTTATCAGACAGTTAGGGATCAGCCAGTTCAGCCAGCTATAGTTCCTCCTGTGGTTCCAAATGTTCCTCAACCTGAGGTGGTTGTAGTGGATGCTCCGATATCTGCACCTATAGCTCATTGGGATGATGTAGCAGAACTATTAGACAAATTTTTTAATCTCAAGCCCCCGAGATTTACAGGTAAGATGGGAGAGGATTCCTATTAGTTCTTTGATGCTATGGAGTGTTGTTTCAGTGCTCGGGGCATTCTTGATGAAGCTAACAGAGTCAGACTTGCTGTCTTTTTTACTGGATAGTCAAGCAGCTTAGTGGTGGTAAGGTTTTGAGACTCGATGACATACCAGTTGGGATGATTTCAAGGGTGAACTTATTATATCTATCCTTCCTCTGATTATTAGGGATAACAAGGCATATGTGTTTAGTGAGTTCTAGCAGGAGCCAGGTATGTCAGTTTTTAAGTATGAAGAGAAGTTCAAGGAGCTCAGCATGTATGCTTCTGATGAATGCAAGGGCGAGGAATCTTTGGCAAGGAAGTTTCAGAAGGGTTTGTTTAATCAATTTGGTAGAGTTGTAGCAAGCCACAATATGGCTACTATCAGACAGATGGTTGAGTTTGCCATAGGTATTGAGTACATGGAAGAGAGACATCTTCATGAGCCTAGTAATAGGGCAGGGACAGATGATACTTCTAGAGGTCAGCAAAGTCATAGTCAATTTTAATCGAGACATAGACCCCCTGTCAGTCAGAGCACTCAGAGTTACAATGTTGCACAACCAGTTAGACGTACTAGAGGTCAGAATGGAGGCCAAAGTTCTAGGACACCTTGTGATACTTATGGGAAGTGGCACTCTGGGACTTGTACTAGGGTGTCAAGTAATTGTTTTTACTGTAGACAGTCGGGGCACAAGATAGCAGAGTATCCGTTGAAGTTGAGTTTAGAGACTCAGCCCAGGTAGTCTGCAGAAAGTGGTTCAGGTATTTAAGTACTGATGCTAATAAAGGAGCCTACAAAGGTTTTGGGGGTCGTGGTTCCTTTGTTAGAGGAGATGGAACCAGGGGTCGAGGTCAGTCTGGTCAGACTACACAGAGTGCTACTGTCGAAGGGCAAGCTCGAGTGTACCATTTATCGCATCAGGAGGCGCAAGCCTCTAATGCTGCGGTGACCAATATGCTCTCTATTTTTGCGATTTTTGCTTAAGTTTTATTTGATTCTAGTGCATCACATTCATTCATTATTCCATGCTTTGTTAAGAAATTGGGATAGACTGTTAAAGGTTTTATCACCTTTGGGTAGAAAAGTTATAGTGGACTCTGAGGTATGAGGTTGTGAGATTGCATTTCATGGACATGAGTTGATCGAAAATCTTTCAATATTAGATATGAGAGAGTTTGCTATCATACTTGGTATGGATTGGCTTTCGACTTGGCACGCTACCTTAGATTATTTTACAAAGAGAGTATGCTTTTGACTGCCAGTTCAAACTGAGTTTTATTATCAGGGTGAACGAGACAGTGTTGTTAGGGGATATGTATCATTTGTTAGAGTGGAGAAGATGATTCATCGTGGTTGTGTGGCATATTTGGCTTTTGTGCTTATTGATCCCCAAAGAACGGAATTGAGAGTTGAGGACATACCAGTGGTACAAGAATTTTCTGATGTATTTCTTGATGAGTTACCAGGACTTCCTCCTGAAAGGGAGATTGATTTTGTTATTGATGTACAACCTGCTACTGATCCAATATCGATTCCACCGTATCGGATGGCTCCAGCGGAGTTAAAGGAGTTAGAGATTCAGTTGAGAGAGTTGTTAGATAAGGTTTTTATTCGATTGAGTATTTTGCCTTGGGGCGCTCCGGTGTTGTTTATAAAAAAGAAAGATGGGAGTTTGAGAATTAGCGGTGTATCTGTTGGATAGACTGTTAGAGGTTTCATCATATTTGGGTAGAAAAGTTATAGTGGTCTTTGAGGTCCGAGGTTTTGAGATTTCCTTTGATGGACATGAGTTGATCAACGATCTTTCTGTTAGTGTAAGCCCTAGGCCCAAGGACATTATTTTCGAAACCCTTTATATTTGATATATATAGGATGAAGCATTTTTCATCCTGTTTCTTATTTATGTGCATATTTAATTGGATGAAATATCCTTAAATAGTGGTTCTGATTAAGTTATCAAATATGGTTTGGATAGTAAACCTTAATACGTAAAAGAATGATATTCTAAATATCCCTAGTCAATCATTGTCATGGGAATGGCAATGAATGAAGACTAGTATGTACCTTTTGAGATGATCCTATTTTGTGGATCATAGGATATGAGATATCGATCAGAGTACATAGATACCTGTTAGTGAACAATGTATTTGGATTGATCCATTCACGAGAATACTACATGGTAGTATGTCATAAGTATTTCTCGTGCAACGCTTATACTCGAACCCTTCGACCTAAAATCTCTATGGATTCTTAGATGATTTGCCGTATACTTTAACATACGCCTAACGTGACTGTAATTGATTGACTAGTATGGGTATGGTTGGGTATGCCACGAGTCACGCTTTGAAACATAAGTGAAGTGAAGGAATTGTCACTCTCGTAAAGAGAGAAGATATCACGGGCCACTTGATAAGTGAGACTGAGTAGTGTATGGCCATACCCAAATA
>CAODLS011807572.1:0-12151 GCA_948243855.1 Flueggea neowawraea | reverse complement strand
GAAATAAAACTACAGTTATTTTTTCACACAATTCTATAATGAAGAATATTTTTAAAATTTGACAAATTTTATTTATTTAATTAAATGAAAATATTTCATATAAAACATATTTTGAAAATCCTAAAAATATAAAATATTTTTATAACTTATATAAAATTGAAATTTATTTATAAAACATTTTATCAAAAAAATTTATAAAATAATTTATCAAAATTTATTACTAAAATAATTTATAAAATTTTAAAAATAAATAAAAAATTATAAGTAAATAGTATTTTGAGGATATATTCGGAAAATGCTTGACTGGTTATTAAGAAAGTTGAACTTTCTAATATTCCTCAGGAATTTACTTCCCAAAGTCAAAGGAAAGTCAAGCACTTGAGTTCCCGGGAAGTTCAACTTCATTTATTCAACTAAACAAATGAAGTTTACCTACTTCCCGAGAAGTAACACTTCCCCTCTTTCAGAGACCCAATTAAGCAAGCCCTAATGTATCATGTTTTTACATTATTTAGGAGTTAAAGCTAATGGTCCTTTGAAGCATTTTTCTCTTTCAAATCTTTGAGATACTTTTTAAGGACAATCATGCTAACTAACAGCAAATCCAGAACAAACTATATCTTAATACGATGGAGTTGGCGATGATCAAGAATAATGTTCCACAACAACTGTAGTCGATTAAATTGTTCTGATGTTTTCATGGAATCCCTCTTACTATATAGACAGGATCGGTCGCTCTTCTTAGGATTACCTCACTATCTTTAGTATTGCAGGTACGACTTGTCGTGCACTTTTCACTAGTCCACTCTAATCTATGACACTCTCTGGAAATCACAAAATTAACGACCTGTCATTTAACTTAGGCTTTGTCGTTTAAGCGAAGGGCATTTTGTTAATTCTGAATCACCAGTCGTTTGCTGTATGATTAGTAAAGCATATCCATATGTTCAAAACCTCTTTGTTCAGAAAATGCAGGAGGCAACTTTTATGCAGTTGACTCGCAGCATTGATATCGAATTTTTCTTATCTCACTACAAATTCATTTTAGTGTAATCTTAAAATTTCAGAATTTGATCTTAGGATTCGAACTCCTGACATATCCAATCACTTGAATTGGCTTTAAGTGGCAACACTAACTATTACTATTTAATTACATAGTAACAACAGATTTTACAACTTACATATCCAACCACTTGAACTAACTTTACACTAACTATGATTTGATTATATAGTTACAATGGATTTTACAACTTACATATCCAACCACTTGGTGCTTGTTTGGTTCAAATGACTGATTTCTAATAAAGTATACTTTTAAGGAATTTTCTTACCGAGTCTCTTTCACTAAGTGACATTCTGAGAATTGAGGAAGAAAATTGGTCAAAGTTCTTTTTGACACTGTATTTTTTTGAAACCAAACATTAACATTTTTACTATTTTTAAGGAAGTTGAACTTCCTTAATATACTTCTTCAATACCAAACGAGCACTTAAACTACACTAACTATTATTTGATTACATAATCACAACGAATTTTACAACTTACATATCCAACCACTTCGAACTAACTTTAAATGAGTACACTAACTACTATTTGATTACGTAGTAACAATTTGTTCGTTCTTATGAGAATGCTCGTGTTAGGAAAAAGAAAAAAAAAGAAACTAATTCCATGTTTGGCAAGAGAAGTTGACATTTCCCAGGATCTGATACACATTTTCCCATGATGTTCAATAATTGGTCAATGGTTGGGGCACTTTTAAGAAACTCTTCACGGGCACCATTATTTGCAACCTGAAAACAATTGACAAGCAAGTTTCATTCATTCATTCATTCATCAATGCCATTCATTATACACAACAATAATCGATGTCTTTTTTTGTGGTTTCGTTTAGTGACGATACAAATTATAGAGCAATTCACACTTGTATATCAATCACAATTTTTGGATCATTTCGTTTGCAGCATTTATGAATTTAGAATGTGTCAAACTGCTGGTTCCAAGCCACATATGAAGCACGTCACAAGTCTGTTCTATACACAACCATCATAACCTACACTGGCATTTTCATTTATGGAAAAACAAAGCAGGAAGCTATACCAAAAAATGAAAAGAAATTATCTTTGAAACCACTAATTCTAGCCAGGAAAAATTGAATTTTTCATTTGATGCTTCTGCAGTGTCAAGTGTGGTGACAACTTCGACTACACTTGTTCATCTTGTGATCCGTTAGCCATAGTTTGCTTGTCATGGTGAGCTTTACCATTAGCCATTTCCATGGAAGACTGATCAGGGTTCGTCTTTTTGATCTGAGCCTTGTTCTTTCGGTATACGAAGTACAGTATCAATTGAACTGTTCCTAGTCCACATCCAAACCCATTTGGAACCTGCAAAAGTATTCATCAATTGTTGAGATAAGAATTTTTTTAAGCACAAACTGTTAGTAGTTAGTGTTAGCGAAAGTATTTAACAGAGAATGGAGTCAAAGAACTTACAGCAACAAAAGGGTCTCTACCAAGTAGGCCATAGACAAACCAGGAAGTACCACACAAGAAAACAAATAGTGACAAGAAGAATGGCATGAATTCCACACTCTTAGTTTTGATCACCAGCCTCTGCATTTCCACACGAATCACACATAAATACCTGATTAAAAGCATCTTAGTAATTTTTTATAACTAATATTAATCTTATATTATTTATATTATCCATAGCATAGAATGGTTAACATCCTTCTCTTTTTTCCTGACAAAGTGAAATCCTTTTTTTGCTTCCAATTCCAATAGCTACATATGCAGAGACATCCAAAGATAATCAAAAAAATCATATGAGGGTATATGAATGATACTCAATTTCAATTTGGAATTCTCGTAAAACGTAGATACCGAATGGACTTGCAAAGAATGTGGCCAAGAGACAAAATGCATAATTGTCCAACTTCTTGTTTTCAGTCCTCCTAATTATGATTATTGATAAGTAATCAGCTAAATATCTTCTTGGAGACAGAGATGAGAATATCCTTTCCAACTCTGATTAATTTTCACGACCAAAATTTTAACATAGTGTTAATACAAAATTAATTTTGAAAAAGAAATTCTTTTTTGTTTTCCTTACCATGATGGAGAGAGGTGATGCATACATGATGATGGAGAAAATGGTGGCAGCAAGACCACAGAATAACTTCCTGGTGCTTCCATGGAGGGCCAAGACAGAGACTAAGGCCACAACAGCAAAAACAGTGAGCACAAGTGTGAGGAGTCCAAAGATCTTAGCTTTCTCCCTCTTTGGAGCAAAAATGATAAATATCATCACATATATGAGTTCAATTGCTGAACCAGTCCCATTAATTGTCCAAACCAAAAGGTTGTTCTTTGAAACAAAAGGTAGACCATACCTGTAAATGAAAGTAAAAAAATCAATTAATTTGCCATAATAATTTATAAAAAATCAACTCAAAACTCAATTATTTACAAAATTATTGACAATTAATTACAAATTTTACAAAAACATTGAGCTCAATTGGCTACAGAAAGAAGAAATTAATTAAAATTATGACATGCATTGTCGTTGAATACAATAGAGAGAACATTGTAGGAAACAAGATAAAAGAATAAACTATGATCATTCCATGCCTGCAGAAAGAAAACATCTTCTTGGTTGCAAAAGGGTTTCACAAAAAAGGGTAAAAGATTATGCCTTTTAGAACATGTGAACTGTTTAAGAATGCTTTAAAAAGATGTGGCCGAAAGTTTTAACTGTAACTATCAAAAACATGAAATGGTTTTAACTGTTACAAATTGGAATAGAAAGAAAAACAAGAAAAGGTTTTAACTGTTACAAATTGGAATAGAAAGAAAAGAAAGAAAGTAGTTGAAGAAACAACGAGAAATATACCAGGCTGAGAGGAGACAGTTGAGTAAAGTCATGACATATGGAATGCCTGAGAACTGCTCTGTTGATCTGCCTTTTAATATCCTCTTAAATGTAATCCTAATCAAAATTAAATATAAAGATTAACAACATAAGCGATGATTTTTGAGATTAATTGACATGGATTTGCATTACAGGATGATTTCGCAGAATCGAAATTGGAAAAAAATAAATAACAAGAATCAAATTCACGAGAATGAATAAACTCTTTAAGGTGCACCAAAACAGAAATGAAAAGAAAAGAAGAAAGAAAATTGGATGAGACAAAAAGAACCGCTTTGAAAAGAAAGCATAGAGAGAAGAAACTGAAGCTCAAAGAAAGCTTCTTTCTTTGAAAACAAAAACCCATTTTTGTTACGGAGAGAGAGAAAGAGTTGTGGCGATGCATACGTAGGAGACAAGAAGAGGAACAAAGCAGTGGCATTTCCTGTAACAGAGAAACAAAGACAGACGCACCATTATCATTAGAAAGAAGAACCAGCAAAACAAGAACAAGAAGAACACAACAATGTTCAAGAACCAACCGAAAATTCCAAACACAAAATGCAAAACATGCACTGACATTGTGACTTCTTCAAAGCTTCAATCTTTCTCACAAGGGTATACCAAGAAACACACTAAAAGAGAAAACCAGAAAAGAAAAGTCCTTAAAGTGAACAAATTTTCTGTGAAAATTAGTCTCTGCAAGTGTGTGTAGAAATGAATAGCAATGAAGGAACTGGGTTTATATAGAGAGACGAGAAAATAACCGCCTGGAACTCGGCAGTAACTTGGGTTCTGTTCTTATCCGGTTTTTTGTTGTTTGGGTGAAGAAAAAGAGTGTGAAGTCTGAACTGTTTGCTAACTGACATTAATGGGCACTTGCCACTACGTATTAAGGGGGAAAATGAAGTAGGAAATTGTTTAAAAGATACAATTCAATTACTAATTACTATTTCCAAATTAGAGTATCAAAACATTTAAAAAAAAAAATAAATATCACTCGTGATATGAGAATTCTTATCCGTTAATAAATAAAATTTATCCAGAATCAATACAGTAAACACTTAATCAGAAAAAAGATAAGAAATATTCCTCAGATTCGAACTCTCTTATCCATCCATAGATAAAATTTGTCTAAAATTACATGGATTTGCTTGTTGAAAAATATATAATAACATTATTATATGACTTTTTTTTCAAATTTTTGTTAGTAAAAAAAATCTAATAATTACAATATGTTATCAAGTGTTTACTACTAAGCCCGATATACAAATTTTAATTAGATCTTGTTGAACTTTTGCTACTATTAGTTCTTTATATAAAGAATTGTTAATTTTGATGTAAAAACTAAAAAAAACACGGTTACCATAAGAAAAAAAAATCTCTAACTGTAAGCAAACACAAGGAGTGTTTAATTAACACAGGTTGTCCAACAAAGTTTAGCATTTGATTAAAATTATAAGCGGGTTGTTTGAGAAGTATAGTTATTAATATATAACCGATAGCAAATTTTTAAATAACAAAAATATATCGAAAACTAACAAGACTTCAAAAGAAAACATACTTAATGCGCTATATGTTTTGATGCCAAAAGGTCGTGAGATACTTAATAATATTTTTTTTGAAAACAATCTTTGATACTATTTTTACTTTACAAGTTTGTTTGAAAAAATGAAAAAAAAAATTGTACTGCCAAATATATGATGTAAAAACAAAGGATCAATTCTCTGGCAATTCTTATGTTTTGGGTATTGTCTATCGTAATCCACGGATTTAAAAAATTAGCCTCTCCGCTTCCTGACTTTAGTATTATTAATTTTACTTTACAAAAAATCTTTTACTTCAAAATCAATTTACTTCATTCAAGCCACTCAAACCTCTCTTTTTATCTGCCTCAAACTCGTCCTCTCTCTCTCTCTCTCTCTCGATACTTCCTTCGAAAACCCAAAGACAATCAAACCCCTCCTCTCTTTGCGTTAAACTCGTTCTCTCTCTCACAAATCTTTCCTTTTTTTCTTTCATTTGTTCTTCTTCTCTTCCACTCTATCTGAAACCTAGCACCTTCCCAATCAAATCCATCTTCTCTTTTACTTCATTTTTCCAGAAATGTGATTTGTTTTTTGAAGCTAGTATTGAATTAGACCTGCATCATAGGGATGAAAAGAATTTGGGTTTTCTTCAATTTATCTCAAAGATAGGAGAGTGGTTCTGGTTTTCAATTGTGGTTGTTTGATTTTTGGGTTGATTAGGGGCTAATTTCCCAAATCTGTGGACCGAGGTGGACAAAACTAAAAAACAGGAATCGCCGAAGAATTGGCCTAAAAACGTTAAACAGTAAAAAATTGAAATATATAATAATATTTCTTATAAATAATATATTTTATTTTATACTAAAAAGTTGTCCTGCTTTGTAGAAGAAGACTAGTTATGGTGTGAAGTAGCTAACTGCAGAAGAAAATAGAAATTACTGCTAATGCAAATAAAGAAAAAAAAGACTGAAAACCAATATCAGATTCAAGTGGGACCTACCAAATTGCTGGCCAACCATGAATCTAGAATTATAGTGTCTTAATTTTACTAAGCTAAGCTAAATTTGAGAAAACCATTGATGCCTAAACATTGGCTTAAAATAAATACAAACCAAACTATACTTTGCATCCAAATTGAATACATTCCCTATTTTAACAAAAAATTTGCAATGGCATGCTGTAGAGGAAACTGATTAATTCACTACCGTCCTAATTACGTTTATATGTTAACTTAATACATTTAAGATTTTTTTCCCAACCTAATTATGCCCTAAACAATCGTATAGATAATGAGATCACTGCTAATTACTAGCTTGACAGCTTCTTACGGTCATTTTAGAGCCTCGGATCCTTGTTTTTTACATCAAATCTAAAGCTAGATTAATTTGTAATCCATTAATTAGTGTAATTGGTAATTAAGTTGTCTGTTTCACATATATTTTTTTATAGTTATTTATAAGATTTGAATTTAGATCCTGGTGTACAAGTTACATAATTTTTTTTTGTTTTCAATTTTTGGCAATTCTAGAATCAATCAATTTTTTTATATTCTCGCCGAACCAAACTCTCCACTTGTTGATATTAAAGGTGAGTTCAATCTCATTAGACCAAATTATTTTATTCATAAAGAGTGGATAATCACTTTTGAATTAAAACATTAAGAAGTTCTTTGTCATCTTAATTAGTGTTTTCTTTTTTTTTTTCTTCTAAATTTTGAGATTTATACTTTGATATTTACGATTCACTTAGGATCAACATATTATTTACTACCAAACCAAAGAACTTCTTGGTGCAACCAATCAAATTTAACGGTGAAATCACGAGGTTATTTGCCATCTTTGTGACTTATGGTAAAGTTGAAAATTCTGAAATTCCTTCGTTGCCAATATTAGGAAGCATTTTGACTATTGAGAATTGAGTGCAATGTGTGCATAAATATAAAGTTCAAAAACTTGGAATCTAACTGCATGAAATTTGGGCAGAAATTAGGAATCAAGTAATGTCTTAATCATAGGGACAGATAGGCAGAGGCTGTCCACCATATAACCATATTCTATATATTTACATATATATGTATATTATGTTATTATGCCCAATAATTCAACTTTTGAGACTTTAAATTATTCATAAACGCATAATTAATAAATTTGTAATCTAATTACAATAGTTTTAAGCACTAAAGATTTAGTATTTGAAGTTTAATAATAATGTAGATTTTAAAAATTCAATCTATTCATTTTGATGCTATAAAAATACAATGACAACCTTAATGCTATTGCTCTTCTTGTCATTGGAAACCATGTTGATTTCGTTCCGGTTTCGTTCCTAGTAACGCCAAAAAAGGTGCCGTTACAATGCAAAAAACGCAATGGGGTTAAAAAAAGGTGACGTTTAATTGTTTTTTGATAGTTGTTTGGAATTGTTGATGAGTGGAATTATCTTTTTGTTTATGAATGAGTACATTCATTGCGTGCATGATATAGAAGTTCTACGTTGCCTTGTGACGAAAATTAAATCCTCATATTATTTACAAATCAACTTCCATTACCAAATACAAAAAAAAGTGAGGATGTGGTATGACTCTTGATAGGAAAAAGATAGATATAGTTAGAAGGATAAAACTGAAAAATTAAATATTATAATTATAATTTGAAGTGAATAAGTTTAAAGACAGGAAAATACTCACCTACAGTTGGAGTAATGGAAGCCCCCAAATCTATTATCAAAGTTCTTATTAATGCATGTATTTAACATCGATTTACATTGAAACCCAACACGTATTAAGTGATCTTATGCATATGGTTGATTGAAAGCGGAAGAAGAAATAGGAGGAGAATTCAAAGGCGTAAAAGCCAAGAGTTTCAATTCCACATTCTGAAAAACAATAAAAATTAGAAAGAAATGTAACACTATCTGTTATCCTAATTTGGGAAAGAAAACAAAGAGAATTTAGCAAATACCAAAAAGACAGATAGAGAATGGCTCTCATTGGACCGACCCATAATGTTTTGTATTTTCTGAATATCTCCAAAAGATCAAAAGCCACTAAAATTTTACTATATAAATTGCTGATTACGGACAAGTGAATATTATTTCATATAGATTTTTTTAATAATTCGGATTTTTATTATAGTTAAAACCACTAAAATAGTGATCTAGCAAAGGTTAGGCAGATATTCTCCGCAAAAACCCTGAAAAAGAAAGATTCCTCTTCTAATTATATATACTTCAGACACAAATTCTTGCTCGTTAATTTTAAAAACCGCAAAAAATATTGAAGGCTTGCAATTTGGAATGGAAAGTCTAATCTTCACACATTCGCTAATTTGCTTGGCTTCACAAACTTGGAAAACCAATCATGAATGTGACATGTCAAACCTACTTGCACGAACACACGTTATGTATATTTGACACATGTGATAATTATTTTAAGAAAAAGAGTATAATTATTTTTCTTTGTTTTATTTACCAGGAAGATAAATATGTTAAAATATATTAATGCACTGAATAATACTAATTACCAATTAATCATCATAGTGAGAATATTCAATGTATTATTTATAGTTAATTTTACCTAATGACTGTTATTTTATCAATATATTTTTGCGAAGAAAAATGCTAAAAATTTTCTCTTGTAACACTCTCCTAGAACACACACTCTCTCATTGGTCACTTTTTTTAATTTGTTTTTCATTATTTTTCATTTATCTCTTTCATTTTCTCTCACTTAATAAATGATTTATTTCCTCTCTCTTCTTTCCTCGTTTCTCTTTTATCTTCTTTTTGTTCTCATAAAAAATGACCAATGAAAAAAAATAAGAGTATTGTAAGAATGTACTCTTAGCATCCCTCGTTCGTCGAGACATAACATGCAGCAGAAACCACACATACTTTAAGAAAGAGGTTCTCTTCGTAGTCCTTCATCCTAGAACCATCCTTAAATAATGTCCCTTTTTCTTTCAAAACATTCATGCAAGTGATTACATGGACCCAGATATCAATTTCTAAGGATAACTTTAAACCACTATATTCTCTTTTTTTTTTTTAAAAAGTCATTATTATTTTTGGTTGTAATCAATCAGGTTTTCTCGATGTTGCTTTCTAACGCTCGAAATTGATTACTGACGAAGCAAGATTGAGACTTCTGCCAATGGTAGGCAGCGAAAATGGTGGCTGTGGTATATACATTTATTTATTTATTTTTAATAAATCGGTTTACACTTTTGTGTCCATTGTCCCAGCGCATAAGTCCGAAATAAAATCAATTTCATAGATCATCATCTGCTTAAATAATGGCAATATCAAAAATTCAATTATGTTTGCAGTACTTTGGTTGCTTTGCTTTCAAATAAACCACAGACTTAATTAATCATATTGATTAATAATAAGCCACTAACGTTATTGAATGAATTTGATTATTCAGTCGATTTAAATAAAAAATATTTATTTTATGCAAATGGAATAACATGTATCCGAATCATATCTTAAATTAGCAGACATAATTGTATATATTTAATGAAAATATAAAAAGAATGACACATTTTTTGAGATTTGTATATGAAAAATATTATTGAATATGTAATATGCTAATTGAATATTTACAGGTATATTGGGAAAGAAAATATTAAACAACATATATCATTTTTCTGTGACAAAATTCTACACTAAATATTTGTACATTTTTTTATACAATATAATCTATGCTAAATACAAAAGCCTACTCTTCCAAATACAATACACTCCATTGAACAAAACAATTATTGATTATAGAACTGTCTTCCGATTTTGACTTGAATTATCATTCCATCTTTAAATCAACCTAACTGAATTGATTAAAAATAAATGTCATAGGTGTGCGGAATCCATCTAAATGAGTTTACAAATTTGTGGATTGATCTTTTTTCTCTCAATTCTAACTTGAACTTCTGGGAACGTCTCTTCTATGTTCAAAGATCAAATAACAAATTAAACTATAAACTATACCTTTTTTTTTGGCGGCACAAACTATACGCTTTAATTGGCCGCTTATTATACAAAATAATAAGTGAGAAGACACTCGTGAAGCTTGCATATAGTCCGATAAGTTAATTCATGTTAGAATTTTCGACAGTATAGATTTTCCTAAATTTGGTTCTTTTTTTATACAATGTTCTGGTCATTAAACACATTAAACCAGGCAACTCAACTGGGTTGTTGTTTATTTGGAGCTTATTATACATGCAGATTAAATATCCTAAAAGTAACATTTTTCCAATAAGTACAAAATTTGATTCTCCTCGTCACAATTAGTAATTAATGACAGTGTGCTTGTAATTTTATGGATTTTGTTGTTTCTTTCTAATGCATGTTCGTTCAAATTTGGAAAGAAAAGCAAAATCTCTCCTCCTTCCTTCCTGAAATTTGATCTAGTTAATTTGATTAACACCACTACTTTAACATCTTTTTTTCTTAAAATGTTAATATATTAGAACTCAACATATAATTCTTTTTTTCAAACAAGCTTAAACATTGGTTTTATCAATTAAATTTTTTGATATAGATGTCAAATAAATGAGGATGTTTTAATCTATAACACATAACTACTCTTCTAAAATAAAAAAAATGAATTTATTGGGTGTAACCATATTCTTCTTGTGATTTCTGGATGCAGTGGAATGGGATTGTTACTGACAAAGTCTGTAAAATTTTCTGGAGATCTTTTTGGCAACTCATTACTTGAGAAATTTGGAAAACACGGAGTAAGAGAGTCTTCAGGCAAGGGCTTTCTTCGGTGGAGGACATATTCCTTAGAACTATTATGTTTTCTGTCTTCTTAGTCAAAATTAGATTTGCATATTACGTTTTCTCAGGCTATGAGAACATTTTTACTTGAGAATTATTGTAATTTGGACAGGTTTTCCCCATCTTTGAAGGGTTTTTTTTTTCCTTTTTTACATTCTCTTACAGTGCTCTTTCATGTTTGTGGTGGTAACCTTTGAGGTAGACCTTCTATCATATAGAAGCCTGCTGTGAGAGTCTTATTTATTACTGTTTTGTGATTATGTATTAATATATTCTTACTTATAAAAAAATATAGGAAAAACAAAAGAGTCTATCAATTCAAGACGGTCTAAGTATTTGAATATATGTACCATAATTAAATTCACCATCAAAAATTTGATATGCATATACATATAGGACCAATGAGAATTCATTATTTATCATGACTCAGACCAAATGTTGAAGACTTTGCATGCTCAGTGCCCTCAAATAGAGGACTCTCATAAGTGCAGGCAATATATAATATACATGTCAATTATTCAAATAAGGCTTGGCCACACATGGAACCACAAAACAAAATCATACATTTATAATCCAAAACAAAACAAAATGATAATGACCATCCTCAATGTGCTGTATATAATATTAATTAATCCATGTATGGTTGTGCTTTAAATGTGAGAGAAATCGAAGTAGTGGACGTAATTGTTCAATTGCAGCATTTATGATTCTGAGTTTTCTAATTCTTCAAATGCGTCTCTGATCTCTTCATTTTGCCAACTTATATTCAGTTCCCTTGCAGCTGGGTTAACTTTGCATGACATGGAAGTTTCAAACATGTTCACTCGATCAAACTAGAGTAGTTTTCAGAGTCAAGAAGTTTGGTCGAAATCAATTCAGTTAAGGAAAAGAATGCTCAGACAGTGCATACGTTAACCTTTTCGTTTACT
>CAODLS011807302.1:0-11313 GCA_948243855.1 Flueggea neowawraea | reverse complement strand
CGGTTCCAACGGCTAGGAACCGCCGGTTTCGACGGTTTGTAGAGGGGTGAAACTAGAACATAAACTGCAACCCTCTGATTTTGGTCAGCCGATTCTGATTCTGGTTTGTTTTCGGTTCGGTTTGCAGGTTTCAGTTCCAATTTTACATGTCTACTAACGACTATTTTCGTAAAAGTAGCTATAAATAGGCGTCTCAGATCAGAAGAGAAATATGAGAGACATTTGCCAAAGTTTTCTATCCAGATTCTCTCTTATCTTCTCATTTTATACCAATTTGAGTTGTTTATTGCAATCTAATTATTGGGTTGGGGTGCACGTAAATTTGTTACATTCTTGGGTTGAAATTTGTTACAGGCAAAATTGTTTGCTTGGAGTAGTTATGTTTCCTTGTTAAGTCTTAGAAAAATAAGACTGGTTGCTAGTTAACCTTAGAAAAATAAAGTTTTGGTTTTCTTGTTTCATCCTTAAAATAAGGTGAACGGTTTTCTAGTTGAGCCTGCAAAAATTAGGGATTTGGTTTTCGTGTTTTGTCCTTAAAACAAAGTGAACGGTTTTTTTGTTAATCCCATAAAAACAAGTCTTGCAAACGGTTTGCCTTCACTTGCAAGTGAGGAAGTTTAGTGGATTCAAATTCTCTAGTGAGCTAAAAGAGTGGACGTAGGTCAAGGAGGACCAAACTATTATAAGAATCGGGTTTTGATTTTCTTTCTCCCTTACTCTATTTACTTTGCATCATATTTGTTTTACAATGATTATGAATTGGTTGTTTTATCGCTTTCGCGTTTTGACTTTGATTTTGTTTGTAAAAGATTTTGTTACTTGCTTGATTTGCAATAGTTTTTTAACAAAGTTTTAAAATCATTAAAATTTCAATTCACCCCCCTCTTGGAGTGTCATTTTCATTGGGACCAACTGTATTTCTACCGCATGTCACGTGACATGGCTGCCAGGTGGCACAATATGCCATATGTCACTTTCTTATTGGACCGTGTGCTTAGCTTCAACCAATTAGAATTTGTCAGGCGCACCAAGTGTCGCATTCTGAGTATAATCAATGAAAATTTGTCACTTGGCGCAGGTCGCGAATTCTGAGTGGTCCGCATGGTTAGCTTTAGCAAATGAGAGCTCGCCACGTGGCCTTAATGGATTAGATGAAAAAAATCATCTGGAACCTTCTCATTTAGTATATTCTGATAGGATTTTTGCCGATTTGATGACTTTTTCAGTCGAATTTTGTGACGAAATTTGGGCAGGTTATATTTTCTAGATTGCTAATCTCAATGATAGTGTCAGAGTTTCATTTCAAATTTCAGTTCTCGAGTCCGAACAAACTCGAATAAAAAAATGACCAAAGCAAAAAGTCGAATACAAGAAAAAAACACAGTAGGATTCCAAACAGAGACCAACATGAATTTACCAAAAAAAAATGTAAATTTGTACCTAATGCTTTGATACCATAGAATGAACCTTACGCCGGTCAAACTGACGAACAATAAAAAGGTGGGTTTGAGTTACCTGCCTCGATTCTAGTGGAAGACAGTAGCGTATAACGGCTGCCGGACTGGATCCAATATTGGTCTCACGAGCAAACCACAGTCTTGAAGTCAAGGGTAGTGCTCGACTTGTTCGCAGTCTAGATACCACGCGGATCTGTATAGGACTTGGTGGGGCCAAAGAAGAACGACTTCTTCTGTGACACCCCAATCCCGAAATATCCATGCATTGCATAAACATTTTCATAAAGGATTTACATTATGCATTTTCATTATTTATAGATTATTATATAAAGTTAGGATTCAATCTATTATGAGAATAATAATTTAGGGAATATTATTAATAAAATTGATAAGAAATTAGTTGTAAAATATCCCTTAGGTACAATTAGAGTTGTTGATTAAAATTATAGTATTGAATTTACGATTAGAGTTCAAATTTTGCTCGTAATGTATATCAAATAGGCTTGAAAAGATTAAAATCTCGAATAAACTGTGAGAATCAATTGTAAGAGAGGGACCAAAAGGAATGGAAACAAAATCAATCCAATTAATTTCCCCACAGGTTCTACGTCTCCAAAGTCTTCCACATGATTTTTAGGCTTGTCATCATACCTGCACACACAGAAAAATTTGTCAATATTAATCATTACTAAGATAAACATAGAATGAATTCATTTGACTCAATTCTTCATTCCCATATATACAAAAACCCGATTGTTTGTTTTGAGCACTCTTTCTTTCCGAAACTCAGCAGAAAAACCCAGCTTTACATCCCAAAATTTTGTCTAGAAGAACCACCACACAATCAATCATCAATTTCTCTCAAGAAAAGCTTGAACAAAGCAAGGTACACCTGAACTCGTAATAACTCCTAATATTAGTCTGCTTTCTTCCAATTTTTGAAATTGTTAGAGACATAATTTTAGAAAACTCAAAGAATTAAACTTGTATATTTATGTGTCTTATATATTCATGTAAAACATTTTGAGAAAAGTTTGTGTCGTTGGATAATTGTGGTCAAAATAGTGTGAACTGCCTTGTTTACAGATTCAGTAGGAATAGTCAGCTTGTATGTCGATTTTGGAGACTATAGAGACTTAATTTGAAAATGTATAAAACATAAAATTTGTATATAAACATTTCTTATAACTGTATGTAAAAACACTTTCTTAAATCCATCTGAATAGGGAGTTGTACTTGTTTATTTATGGCTGGTCAGATTTATTGTTCCATTCAGTAACATTTGATTCTAGGTTCAGTTATAAATTCCTCTGAGATGTTAGTAGTTTGAATTAGCATTTGATATTTTCCATAAATAGGGTTATGGGAATCTACTTTTGACACCAATAAACTCTGCTTGATTTTGATTTTTATAAATGAAACCATGGAAAAAAATACTAAGGATAGGTTTGTCTTCCCTATTTTAGTCTCTAGTTTGGATTTATAGATTTATTGCACCTTGTGTATGTATCATTGGACAACTTGATTTATACCATTAGAAAGCTATATCTATATAGTTCCTAAATCAATTTTTAGATCACAATTTGGTGCTAAAATAAATGAATTATGGTTAATACACTATGTGATGCCAAATTTGTCCTAAAGTAGAAACCTGACAGCATTAGGTATGATTTCAAAAATTCACTATAAACCCTATAAGTTGAATTAGGATTCATATTTTATATGCACAGGAAGCTACTGATTTCTAAGTTCATAGAAAATTTATATCAAGTTATTTAGTAACCTCTAACTCCAGATATGTTGAAAATAAGAAAGACTGTATTAATTGAATAACATAAAGCATTAAGTATAGGGATTGTTTTGATGAACTTTCATCAATAAGGACCAAACTGAAACTTCAAAAAAATAGAACACAAGGAAGAGAATGAGAACATATTTCCAAAGGTTATAGATGCAATTGGTTTATAGATTAAACAAATTCAAAGACTTGAGTCATTCGCTTGAATATATCAATAAAGAGAAAGAATTTGTATTTAAGGCACTAATCTGTAATTTTATAGGAAAGTGTCTTTGATATTGATAAATGTAATTTTTAATATTATATAGATCTAGAAGACCCAAATACTTATAAATTGGGGAATTAGAAGTCCTTAATACTTGACACGTACATCAGAGGCACAAGTGAGTAGAAACTGGAGGTGTCTCCACTTGTTTGCTATATGAAATGATACGTGCCAACTGTGATAGTTTGACTTGGTATGTGAATATATGATTATGTAAAATGACTTGCTTATTATATGTACAAATATATGAGATATCTAGTATTGCTTACAAATGACACGTGTATATTATATGACTGTTTGCGAATCTGTTAAAATTAAATGCTCAAAATATGATAAGATCTTATCGCATATGACATCGTTTATCGTGCAAAAGTGAATATGATTTGTCTTGTCCTTTTTTCAAAAAGATAAACATGATATGATTTATAGTCACAGTTATAGTTTATACACATAGTTTGACTAAAGATTGAATTAATATATGACACTGGCATTGTCGACTTAAAAGGCAAACTTGGCCAACATGCTTAAGTTCTCTTATAGTCACATGACATGATTGAGACGACTCTTATAGTTCAAATGATCTGAGACTTAATGTCTCTTATAGTTCAAAGCTCTAGACTAAATGTCTCTTATAATTCTTGGGTCACTAGCTGGCTTATAGACTCGAGACTATATGTCTCTTATAATATCGGACCCGGGTTAAGACTTTTCATGTTCTATTCAAGATCAAAAAAATAAATTGGAATTGCATTCACTAGCATCGTTGCATATTATGTGATTAATATATATGTTTGGATGCGCATGTTGTTTGCTGTGGATTTATCGATGACAATTTCTCTCATTGAGTAGCGACTCATATAAAACGCTAATATTTTTCCAGGTTTATAGCATACACAGTTTTTGGGAGTTGATTAAGCGCGAGACTGATTGACTTATATACATGGAGCACAATTCATTTGGTTGGGTCCCACACTCTTTCTCATATGCATCTTGTTGTCATTGGTCATATAGTTTTAAGAGAAAACATTGAATGTTATCTGTACTTTTGTTGAATCAGTTTACATGTTTTGTAAAAAAAAATTATATGTACCATGGGATATAAGGGACCAGTATGAATACATGTTTTATTATTATAATTTTATATTATAGTATAGTTATATGATAGAATAAGGTGTGACATCTTCTTCTTCTTCTTCTTTTCGGTGAGAGAGATGTCGATTTCTCTCTCCACAAAGGAGGGAGGGAGAACTCTTTTTTTTTTTTATTTGGAGGGAGTAGGAAAGAATGAAAATCTCCCCTCCCTCTTTCATCTCTCTCTTTTATAACCTTCATATTAGGCTTGGGCATATGGGCTTTGCCCATAAGCCTGATCCGTTTCTAACTCAATTGGATTTGTCAATTGGTCTCGGTTCACGGTTTTGATTCACACATTGACCGACCGAGTTCGGTTCATCTGTCATGGACAAACTTTTTTTTAATATAAACCTTTCAGCCATAACTGATTAGAAAACAGAAAACTATTAGTAAACATTTAAACCAAAAGTTGGATACTCTAAATTATTTGCTGTTCGATTTGTCACTAAATTGTGTTAATTATATTTGATAGCAATGTTGAAGAGATGGTTGCAGAGCTCTTTGGGGTTAGGTCATAACGATATGGTCTGACCCAAATATTTCAACCACTTCATTGGGTGGATTCTTCTGAATCATCCATAGTTGAAAATCTTTCTTCACTAATACTTGATCCTTTTCTGCAAGTACGAAAACCCGTTTAACCGCTCCATATGTCTCTTTACTTGCCATTATGTTGTTTGTTTGGTCCACTTCAATAAACAAACGACGTGGACTCATCATTGTTGTTGCTAACACCCAATCCTGCATTGATTCGTAAATTAAGTGTCACTCAATTATTATTTTCTGGGTACATTTTTTTTTCAATTTTATTATATATATACAATGGTGGAGCTATGTGGAGTCGGTGGAGCTATCTGTAAACTCTTAGGGTATTCCGCCGACTCCATCTGCTCTGTTTCTGTCCCCGTTTCGTCATTTTAAGGTCAATACCACTTTGGTCAAATTCTCGTTCCAGCAATATATGTATATAATTCAATAAGCATGTTAGTATTTGGAAAATATAGAAACTTAAATAGGCGTCTGATAAAACTTATTATCATTTTTAAATACAACATTTTGTAGATTTTATACAATCTTTAATATTTCCTTAGATTCTTGACTCGTTTCAAGAATTTGCAATGACACTATTATCATTTATCATATTATTTCAAATCCACATTTTAACACTAAAATCTCATTGTTTATCAACTTTTTTTTTAGGTGCAATGTTTATCAAGTTCAATCAAATGTAAATAAAAAAAGGTTCAATCAAATTTATGTATTTGAAAGCAACCTTAAGTTTTTGTTATGTGCACAGAGAGATGAAATTTCTGAACATAACTATTCACAAAGCAAAATGAATATTCACGATCAAACATCTTTCTAAGATCAAAATGACTATATCAATGCTTGTGGTGAAGTCGTCTCTAAAACTAAAAATGTAATATATATATATATATATATATAGTGAAATAAGCTAGAAAGAGTATACCTTAATTGGGCTGAGGGGTACATTCTATGTCTTAGATAGAGTGGAACCCAAAGACAAGCGGTAGGAGAGAGAATTACATTTTTTTAACAAAAATAAATACTGATTTTGACAAATATCATTCAAGATTCTAATTTTAATAAATACCAAAAAAATTGAATTTGACAAATGTCATATTCTCAAGAAATTGCGATTTTTTTTGAGAAATTAATTTTTTCACTACAAAATGAATTCCAGCTAAAAAAATCTAATTTTCCAAAGGTTTTCATAAGGTTTTCAAATGTCACACTTTTTTTTATAAGAAATTTGAAATAAATTTATGGTGTATTTTTTTTAAAATTAAAATGAGTTATTTGTGCATATATATTCAATATACACAATATTTACAAATTTTAATTTATGTCATAGTAATTAGTTTGTTGTACAGTAATGTATTCAAAAGTTTATAAAAACTCTACAAAAAGTCTTCACAAGTATACAAAAAGTTTGCAAAGGTCTTCGGAGGTCTTTAAGAGGTATACAGAGGTCTTCAAAAGTCTTCGGAAGATCTTTAGAAGTCTTCAAAACAGGCGGCTAGAGTTTGATAAACCCTGGCCGCCGTTGGGACCACCACAAAACTCAACAAAATCGATCTACACAAATCAACCAAAATCAACCTGAACAAAATCAATTTTTAGTTTTCTTTTTCTCAAACATGAAGGACTGTTGACTCAATTTTGTAGAAAATAAAAAACCAGGGGTGCTAGGATTAGAATCCGCAGCCTTCTCCAACGAAAACCACTATTAACTCTCTAACTAAAAATGTTACCGCATCCTACAATAACATAAACCAACGCATGGATGATTTCATATCTCGGTTGACGTCAACAGAGATGAGAGAGGAAGGAGAAGGTGAGTACAAACAAACAGAGAGAGGAAGATGGTGGAGGACGCGTGGTTTGGACAGCGGGGATGAGAGAGGAGGGAGAAGGCTAGTACAGATCTTGTCGAAGTAGAGAAAGAGAAAGAGCAAATAGATCTTGATCTTTGATGATTTTAGATCTCCTCAATGTTTACGGGGATAATAGAGGAGGAGAAGGCGTGTACAGACGACAGAGAGAGAATGACGGTGAAGGATGCATGGTTTGGGTGGCGGGGAGGGAGAGGAAGGGGGATATAGAGAGGCAGATGAGAGAGGAAAGGTGCGAAGTGAGAGAGGCAAACGAGAGAGTAGAGAGGGTAGAGACAGAGAGTGACAGAAGACAATTTCACGAGATTTTAATCTTATATATTAAATGGAGAATGCATTTTTGAGTTCCAATTTCAAAATTGTGGCATTTTCTAAACTATGTTTCTGTATTATGACATTTTAAGAAATACAAAACTATATTTTTATTTGTATTAATCTACTTTTTTAATTATGATATGTAGTATAATTAACTTGCAGTAGGAGGATTCTTAGGCCCATTATCGTATATGAATATGTTGTCCAATGTTGGAGCTGTGGTTCTGGAGAAATTCCAAAACCATAACACATATTACTTACTACTTTCATTGTTAATTGGTACTGAATGAGATAATAGCAATATGTTTGAGCTTTAAGTTGAGATGTATAGTGAAGAATTACCTATTGATTCATAGTGGTAAAGTTGAGTTGAGGTTCTGACATCAAGGCAGTATCAAAAACAACAACACAAACTTTCTCGGGAAAACTTTCCATGGCTTGAGTTAAAGCCAAACCTCCTAAGCTATTACCAACAAGAATCACTTTCTTATGTTGTGGCAATGAAACCATGAAATCCATCAGTGGCTGATGATAATCTAAAATCGACTCAAGAAACTTAACCTGGGTTAGGTTGATGCTAGAAGCAGCTAAATCAATGGCAGTCACTATATAACCAGAAGGCCTCAACGGTTCAATAAGTTTGTACCATGACCAGGCACCATGACCCGACCCATGTATTAGCACGAAGTGCTTGCTTGGTTCGATTTGTGATTATGCTTTTGTTACTAAAAATATTGGTAAGATAGGGTAAATTCTTAGGACTTTGAGGCGTGTTGAATACTGTCTTTTAAGTATTTAGTTGCCCTCACTACAACTGCAAACAAGGTACACGAAAAACACTATCAGGATACGACAAAGTCTAAGGTTTTTGTTATTTTCAGATAACAAACCTTCTGTTGAGAACTCCTTAATATAGAAGATGAAACATCTTGTTATTTGTACAAAGAAATGAATTGGTAATAACAATTGGTTTTGAAAAAAAGTCTTGTGGCATTATTGAAAATAAATTGCAAACCGGTCAAATAAAAACCAAAAAATAACTGTAGTTTCAGACATGGGCCTAAATGCTTATTAAAGACCTTAAATATATAATTTAGACTCAATCCATTATCCCTTTTCAACCCAAGAAATTGGATGAACACCAATACTTCAACCATGAACCAATTTCTTTTCTTTACAATGTAGGACAACCCACACACAACAACTACTAATAGGTTTTAACTGAGTAGCATAAACCATAGAGTGGTGGAAGATTAGAATACTTTTGTTTGAATTCCATTTTTGGTTTTTGGGTTGAGCTCAATAGTTGGAATGGTTGATTGGTTGATCAATCTTGTGCTAATTACACAAGTTGTCATATTTTAGGCCACAGTTTTGAACAATAACAATATATATTTTAATTCTATAGAAATGTCAATTTTATGATTTCTTTTTAAAAATGTCACATGTTTGAAACTGAGTTTTAAAAATACCACATTAATTTTTATATAAATTTGAATTTCTCGTTTTATTTTTTTAAATTTTTCTCCCTCTTCAAATTTCTTTGTCTCTTCCTTTCTCACTCTCTCTCTTTTACCCAAACCCTAAATCCACAAATCAACTCTCTCTCTCTCCTCCCTTCCTCGTTTTCTCTTTCCCAATTTCTTTCTTCCTCTCTCTCTTGAAAATAACCCTAGCTCCTCTTCTGCTGCCTTCAACTTTCGACCTTTCCTTCGTCTTCAGCCACTCCCCTCTCTCTGTTCTCATTGTCTCTCATCGTGATCTCATCTCTCTATCATCATTTCTCTCTCTTATCGCGACCTCATCTTGCTCACAACTTCTTGGTCTCATCTCTCTATTCTTATTCTTCTAGATCCATCAAACTGCATCAACTCACTATAGTTGTCGAGAGATGAGACTGTGATCTAATCGCTCATCGATCTCTTATTGTTGATCTTCTCGTCACTCGTCAATGCCGGCGAGTTCATTGTTAATCGATGTCTGTTGCTTGCCTTCGTAGAGGAAGAAGAAGTCAAATTTATGGCGGCTAGGGGTGGCATCTATAGGCGGCGACTAAGGTTTGAAAGCGGAGAGCGACAGTATTTGAAAGGGGCGGCGGCGACGACAGTGGATGAAGTTGCAGCAGTGACAACAGCCTAAAAACCCTAGATGGATTGTCTTTTGAAAATTTTGCTATTAGTCCCTATTGTTTGCAAATTTTTAAATTGTTAATTGTTTTGTAAAATTTTTTGTTATTTTTTATGTGTAATTGTTATATTTGTTTGTTATTTTTTATGTTTAATTGTTATATTCTTAAATAAAAAATACATTATTATTTTTTGTTTAATTGTTGACAATAGTTCACAATGATTCACAATAATGTACAATATACACCATTCTGCGAACTATTGTGAACGTCAAAATCGACTCTGAAAAAAATATTTTTTAAAGAAAAAATTTGTGTAAAATTTCTAAAAAATAATTAAAAATTCTTTGACTTTCTAAAAAATATGTATTGTGTGAACCATTATAAATTGTTGCGAACCAAATTTGTGAATATTGAGTTTTTTAGTACAAAATGGTTCACAATAATGTACATCATTTTTGTGAACCATTGTGAATGTCAAAATTGACCCTAGGAAAAACAATTTAGGGTAATTTTTTTAAAATTTCTAAAAAAAATAAAAGATTTTCATTTATATTTTTTTAAAAAATATGAATTATGTAAACCATTGTGAACTATTGTGAACTTTTTAAAATATGTATTGTGTAAATAAAAAAAACTATCACACATGTAAACTATTGTGAACCAAACAAATCACTAAATTTGTTGAAAAATTTTAACAAAATAATTTTAAAAAATTATTTAGACTTTTTTTGAAAATATGAATTGTATGCCCTATTGTGAACTCAAAATTATTTAGAATTAAAAAATTTGAACTGTGTACTCTTTTTGTGAACCATTTAAAATGGTTCACAATGGTTTACAATAATGTACAATATAATATACATTATTTTGTCAAACTTGTCAAAATCGACCCTTAAAAATACTTTTTGAAGAAAAAATTCATTTAAAATTACTAAAAATAATAATTAAAAAATTATTTACACTTTTTTTGAAAATATGAATTGTGTACTCTTTTGTGAATTTAAAATACAATCTGGATTGAGGATATTTTTTAGAAAAAAAAATAATTTCTCACAAAAAAAATCAATTTTCCTTAAAAAAAGTCATTTTTCACGAAAATATAGCAATTTCTCGCGATTTTCAAAAAGATGGCATTTGTAATATTTGGTAAATATAAGTGACATTCTCAATACTTATAAACTTAACATATTATTAAAAAGTGACACTCTTTTTTTGATATAAATCTGTAATTTTCCCATCAATATTTGCTACCTTTGGTATATGGAAACTTTGGTATGTCCGGTAGCTTTTGGCCTTATTAAGACTTCTACTATTTTCTTTTTATAAAATGATCTAAGGGGTGTTTAGTTCAATAATTTTGGTGGGAATAGGGATGAGAACCAGATTCCAATTTTCAGCGTTTGGTTCATAAAATTCATTTCGAATTCTTTTTCCTGTGGGAATCAAATTCTGCCTTACCACTGTAAATTGATTAACAGAGAGACCCTTATATAATTGATGCCAATTCTAATTCCGAACCAAACGACCCCTAAAACTATGACGATGAAAACATTATCTTGTTTTTTATTAAGGCATCATATACTTCAAATAAAAAATTAAATTATAATTATCTGTCTTAACATTGAACAGATATAATTTTTTTTTTATTCATTAAGGTGGTGTTTAGTTTTGTTTAACATCAACATCTTATAACATGTTTTCAACATACAAAATAGTAACATATAATATTTATTATTATTATTTTAAAATTATGTCATTTGTTTTACTTTTTCAAAGTTATATCATTTTTTTATTATTTA
>CAODLS011807256.1:0-21059 GCA_948243855.1 Flueggea neowawraea | reverse complement strand
TTCGTGTGGATACCTATAGCCACGTTCGCGGAAAGGCAACGTGATTCCTCAAAGGTGGTTAGGGTTCTTGGTGCAAAGAGCTATACCAACGTTTCATACAACCGATCGATCGTGCCTTGGTGAAAGGTAAATCTTCCAACCTTAATTATATATGTTGATTTGCATGGGTCCTTGGGGAATTCAAGGCATTAAATTTCATGTATGTATATGAATGTCATATTTTAGCTGCGAATTCCAACATAGGCTGCATACACCTAAGTACACATCTCCTAGTTTGGTTACATAAAAACTCCCTAACTGTGGAGTCATAATCCCCTTCGACTATGGAGAAAACGAACAAAAGCCTTAGGTACCAATTGATGAATTAGTTCAAGACCAGCTCAATCATTTCGTCAATATCAGTACCTAGTTCAAATCCACCTTTCCATACAAACTACTGGATCTCATTGTTCATAAGAACAATGTGCGCCACTACCCTATTGATATCATCCTTGCGTATATTTGGGTCTATCTCCATGTCCCACAAATATTGTTCAACACGTCTCAACTCAGCCTTATAGGCCGAGGTCCTGGCTACCATGGGAACTTGGACTTTCACCATCTAAAATAGACATAAAAATGTGGATTAGGACAACTGATGTACCATAATGATTGAGCAAACAATCAATAGATGTAGCCAAAACAATATGTATAAAATCCAAAACATTTTACATGTTAACTAAAACATTTTTCTAGAATATAAAATTTAACAGTAAATAAATAATTTACATATTAAATACCATATAAATCGGGAAAAATTATGGAATTTAAAAAATTTCACAAAATACATCAAAAAATCTAAAAAAATGTGAATTATACTTCTGTCAAAATTTGGACATCGAAAACGGTCGTATGTGTGTCCCTCACCGGTTTCCTCCTCTACCACGTGTCAGTGTCTGAAAGGTCCACATGTCATATGTTGACATGTGTCAGATTCTATTTGGGTCATATGGTCTAGATCCTACGTGGCATGTATACGTGGCAGTGATGTGACAGTCTACGTGGCATTGCCACGTGACAGGGTGGACACTAATACCTCCTTACTTATCCACGTGTACCTCAAATTGCCCAATCAGCGCTGCTAAGTGTCAATGACGTAGCGCTAGTGCCATATGTGTACACATGGCACACACTCGGATGCCACATGTGCTGACCTTTTGACAGATGGCGTGCACTCGTTGGTCTGCGTGGCCAGCTGTAACCAATGAGGGAGCGCCATATTAGCCCGACAGGAAGTTTGGCAAAAGAAACAATTTTTGTCGTCACTTGGCTCAATGCTGGCGTGTGCATCTCACACGCAGCCCTCCCTGTGGAGTCCGAACACCAAATTCTGCTAATTTAGGTATTTGAGCCCCCTGAGTTCACTGGTATGTTTGGTTTCTCGAAATTCCCACTTCAAAATTTTGGGTTTAGATTGTCTAGAACAAAAGTCAAATAAAAAACATAAAACGTCGAACGAAAAAATTAGAGAACAAATTATAGGAACGACACATATTCACAGGCATGCATATTTCCCAGAAATACACTCAGAAAATCGACCAATATCTCTGATATCAATGAAAGAGCAATTAAACTATACAACCTAGTAGTATAGACAACGAAAACGAATGATTGAGTACCTACCTCAAACACAACAAAAAACAACAGGTAGAAGGATCTTTGATGCAAGCCTCATAGTTGAACCACAATCTCTATGGAGACAAGAACACTTGACTGAACTGTAGTCTACATGCCTACTCGGGATTAGGATTAACAACTGAAGAAAAATGAATTCTCCTTATCGGAAGAAGAGAGGTGGCTACTGTGGGAGGAAGAAAAAATACATTCTTTTTTCTTCTGTCTCTCTCTATAGATTTTTCTTTTCTATTTTTGCTAATTCTTATCCCTTAATTAGGGTTTCCTACTCATATTAGATGAGTGGACCCTAATTGGATTTTCATAACCCAATTAGGAAGCCCACAACCAATCACTAATAATTAGTTGAGCTCGTTAATCAATCCGATAACTAACAGACTCGAGTTTCATCTATTAACATTATGGGCGAACCCGGTTTTTCAACAACGTTCAATTAGAAGTATCACCTTCTCAAATTTTCTTCCATGGCACTCATGAACTTAGGTTTGTTTCCGCTATTTTCCCTTCTCAAATAAATTTCTAGTCAAGATTCGGGTTTAATTTCTCAAAGTTCTATCAAAGGAGGCTACTGCCTGATTTCACAATCGCAAAATTCCTCAAACACAAGGCAACAGTACTAATAAAAATTTAAATTATCTTAACATTAAAAATAAATAAAATATAAATAAATGTATTTTTATTGACTATATAGTGATATTGAATTATTTATAAGTATACAATTTAGTCTATTACAATAGCTGAATTTGAAGATTTCTACTTCTTGAACCTTTTGGTGCATTTGACAATCCACATGACAAGGCGGACCAAGTTCCCCATTATAAGAATGAATACGATTCCATGCACAATAAATGAACCAGTGGGACCAAACCCAACACGATCAACAGAACGATCGTCACCATGACTTGACAGAAAAAATAAGGACATTGAGTAAGAGCCTGCCATTGAAGCTATCGCAATCCACATTACTGTCAGAAGAATCCAAGTGAAAATCTTTCTATTTAATGGTAGGCCACTTATCAGCAGCAAGATCACGCCAATAGATGCCAGGAAACCTATTGCGTTATTGGCTACGAACCATTTGTAGTGGTTTGGAAACCTCTCAGCCATTATGGAGCTACCAGCTTGATGCGATTGACCATTTTCTTGCCAAACACCACCAGGTGGATTAATTCCAGTTTGGTAAGCCATGGTTGCAATTAGTGATGCTACCACCATTACTGCGTTATGTTTTTGTTCTAGCCGTTTGTTCTGCCCATTTCCATGTGATGTTGCTTGAGACTCTGAATGTTCAACAAAATCTATATTTCTGTTGAGGTTTTCTAAGGATCCTCGATTTTGTGTAGATTCAGTGTCCAACTCTTTGAAGAAGTTCTCCTTTGATGCATGAACCAATTTTTGAATTTTCACAGTTAATAATTTTATGCTCTGGAAATCATCAAATAGTTTCATAAGACAAATAATAAACAACTAAATGGAGTTGAGGGCAAGCATAGAAACAGTTAGTTTCTGTTGCACCAAAAGAAAACGATAATAATTTTAAACAATACTAAACGACAGTTAAGAAAAATAGAGTTAAATTTATCCAATGTCACTGAATTTTGTGACTCAGTTCAATTCGGTCACTAAAATTTAAAATTATTTAGAACTGTCACTCAATTTTGCTAGAAAGTTCGGGACAATTATTCTACTATTTTCTGTCACGGGAGTTTATGAATGAACCGCCATGTCATCAATTTTTTACATATCAATGTGCCATGCAGACCAGAATAAAAATGTAGGTTATAATGGCTTTGAGACGGACATTTTTATTCTTGTCCGCGTGGCACACTGATGTGTAAAAAATTGATGATGTGGCGGTCTATTCATGAACTCAGGTGACAAAAATTAGCAGAGTAAGTGTCTTGAACTTTCTAGTAAAATTGAGTGATCATTCTGAACAATTTTAAACTTAAGTGACCGAGTTGAACTGATCACAAAATTCAGTAACCGTAAATAAAATTAACCCAGAAAAATGATAAAAAAAAATTGAACAGAGAGGGAACCGCCAAACTCAACCGAACCGAACAAACCAGAGTGGTTTGGTTTGATTTCAATGGGTTAATTAATTGGTTGTGGTTTCCGATTTTTAGAAATGGATCAACCAGGTCGGTTCAGTCTGAAAAATCCCTACAAACCGACCACTTCCTCAGCTCTAGCTACATGGTGGGAAGACCAATATTGGTAGTCATTAAAATGTTTAGTTCCTCAATTAAGAATCATACATACCTCAGTTTGACGATCAATTATTGCTAGTTGCAAAGCAGTGAAGCCATCGTTATCCTTCAAATTCAGGAAATCAAAATTATTTATAGACTCCACCAAGAATTTTAGTGTGTCAAGCTGGTAGTAACGCACGGAAAGATGAAGAATGGTTTCACCACTTGCACGCAATAGGACAGCCTGAGGAGCAGCCCGAAACATCTCGTCCAAGACTTGTAATCGCCCTTTGATGGCTGCAACATGAAGTGGGGTTCGATCATTTCTGTCTTGGGTAAGGCACATCATGGGATCAATCAGCAACAACGCTTTGACAATTTGGAGGTGCCCAGTTGCAGCGGCCAGATGAAGAGGTGATTGTCTACGCAGGTCGAGCTCTCCCGCCAGTCGAGGCTTTCGTCGTAGGATCTCTAGTGTGAACTCCGCGTGTCCAAGCATGGAAGATATGTGCAATGGAGTCTCTGCAAAGCAACTACATAGGAGTCTATCAAGTACAAGAGGGTCTTCTTCAATCAGGCTTAGCAAGGAATCCACGTTGCCAGTCATAGCTGTTATGTAAAGCTTGTTCTCCATTTCCCCTTGTTTGAAGTTAGAAATGTGAAAATAGGATATTAAAGAGTTTGCAAAGTTTATGATATACCTAGTCTCAACTTTTTAGTTTTTCGATCGTTTTTAATTTCCTTATTGTGGTGATTCTCAATTTCAAAGGAGTAGAAAGACCTGAAAATTCCACAATTGGACAATATAATTACAAGTTCAACCTTGAATTTGAAATTAATAAGTCAACGAAGCAATATGTGAGAGTATGGGGTTGTTGAAACTTGATAATTCACCAATCACCATCCTAACCTTAGTAGCAAATAATATTTTCATTAAAACCACTAATAAATAATTTTTTCCAAGTAAAAGAAGCCCTACTGATTATTTCACATACCACATATAAACACACAAATAATAATTAACAATTATTTAAGAAGAAGTGCTCTGATTAGGACGTAATGTTCTTAGTCAATGGTAATGAAATTTAGCTCTCAATTGACCAATTGCGTATTCATACGACATATGCGACATAAAGCATTCATATGACATGTGTTTGAAAAATTGCATTGCATAAATATGAATAAACATTGTATAAAATATTTAAATGAAATGTTAGTGAGTCCGACATTGCCTTATTAAATTACATTTGTCAATATGTGGTAAGAATACTTTAAAGTACCAATAAAAATGTTAAACGGTTCATCGGTGAGATAATAGGGTAGTAAAAGTAAAATAAATGCAAAGGAAGTGTCTATGTGAAATAGCGATTACATCACGAGTAGATATAATTAGGTATGACCTTGATTTCAGAAATTCAGTCACAACAAAGTTTAGAAATTATAACTCAAGGACCAAGAGTGAAAAGAATTACAAATTAATTTGATTGGACCTCTTAATTTTCTTGAAACTTCTTGCTTATGTTGTAACTTTATAAAATCTGGATCAAAGCAAGGAAAACAAATACATTTTCATGCTTCGACCTAGCATAAGAGGGAAAACAAAAGGGAGAAGAGGAAAGACAAGAGAACAACTGAATTTGGTGAGGGAAACCGATAAGAAGCTAGAAATCACTGAAATTACGTCTAGAAAAGAAATTCCTACATCCTTTACTTCTAATCACTAAAGTGAATTTCTTTCTTTCTCTTTGCGTATTAATCATATTAGTATGTGTTTAGGGTTTTGTTTTTGGTGGAGAATTGTGGTAGAACATCATTTAGACATCAATTTTCATGAATTAGTTGATGGGTTCGTATGGGGTTTCGATTTCACTCGAAATTGCATGACTCTGTTCATGTCCTTAGAAACTTATTTTGACAAGCTTGAAAACATGAAAGCGGCTATTAAATATGTCTTCTATGAGCCTATAAAAGAGTGTGGTGATTGGAATTGTGTGGTATGGGTTGGGGTAGTTGAATTGGAGGCTATTCCGAGAGTGGTATGTTTTCTGGTAATACTGTCAAGATTTGAACTCTATTTTTGATGGCCTTAAAGATAGAATTATTGCTGGTCAAAACATAAAAGTAGTTTGTATATGTGCCTAGAAAAATTATGCAAAGTTTTGTAGAAATTGGATCTGTACAACGTGACCTAGGTTCAATAGACTATAAGCTACTTGGTTGAAACTATTAAGGAGTTGTAACTTTGAAAATTTATATATATTTATACAAAGCGAATGATTTCATGGTTTTGGCATACATGAACTTTAATTTTTCTAGTATATAGTGGTACAATTTCATATTAAAAGTGTTGGATAACGTGTAAAGAAAACACAACGGAATTTTAAAACTTTTACACATTGCCAATTTCCAAGATCCATGCAAACAATCGATACATACAAAAAGGAAAGAGTTGTGAATATTTATCTTGCAAAAAAATCGAATAATTGTGAAGAACATGATTGAGCCACGAACTTGTTGATCCTTTTGTGTTCAGACAACCATTCCAACACAAAAAATATGGTGTCTCTATTAGTATATACCATTGGTCCATGATCATGGATTGGAGTTTGCGGCTCAGGACTGGGTTCGAATCAGTGAGTTATGAACATTTTTATAGAACTAGGTGTTTAGGGCATTTGGCAAGAAGAAGGACAATAAGGGCAGTAACATTTTTCTCGCCCTATGCATGACTTATGCTACAAAAAATTCACTTAAAATATCGTTAAATACCCTAGTCCAAATAGGGTTATGGTTTACTAAACACCTCCTACAATATCTCTATGATTCTAGCCCACATCAAGTGAGATATCTTCCTATCTTGTAGGAAGATATTCTAAATCCTTTTGGGACTCATTGTGGACCACCACACCCTCTTTATTGTGGGCTATTACATTACAAATGGGATTAATTAACCCTAATTAACTTGGGATTAATAGGCTTTGGGTTTCCACCCATTAAACAAGTGCACAAGTGCAAAATCCGTTAGTCTATTGCAACATATATCCAAGTTCAATAAGGATTTGTATTTTATTCAATTATTCAATAATTAAATAAAAATGAAAACTCTTAATTAGGACTCATTCCGAGATGTCCTAATGAAATTAGGATTACTTGCTATTACGCTCTAGACCTTTTGTGCCGACACAAACTAGTCGAACTAGTTTTTGTCGTTTCTCAAATCCTATTCATAATCGGAATCCTACCATAATAAGAAATTTTGATTGCATTAGGATTCTCATCATTGAGAATGATCTTAGTGTTAGGATTATTTCCATTGAAACACAAAACGATCATTAGTTTCCATTTCAGAACTTATCCTGGTTATGCTAGGACTCCAATTTTGAATAGGAATCCAAGCCAAACTAAGACTCTCATATGAAATGAGATTTTTGGGTTTCTAAATTAATTAGGTATCATCTTAAGGTATACTACAAATTTAGGTCACCTTTTCGAGGATGTTCATCCATGAGTCGAAATAATATTCCTAGTCAAACTAGGATTGCTCACTTGAACGTTATTCATCTCATGAATAATGTTATCCCTACAATGTATTATTATGTGTGACTCTCAAAGGCTTCCTTCACAAGGGTAGTAAACTAGGATTTGACTCCTAAATTGTTTAGTAAGAATGTGCCTTAGCTAGCCAGCATACCCCCAAGCGAACTCGAGTTGTTATGGAGCGACTTATGCTTGTCATGAAAGATTACCATGTAATTCGATCCATTGTCATTTCGTGTCTCTTTGAGTATAAGACATGGATAGTGTCAACCCCTCACCTTAAAAGAATTCATCAATCACCAAGTTAAGAAAAACTACACCAAATTGATTTAACTCTCCAAGTTGTAACCAATTAGACCATGGCTATAGATTTAAATTCTTTTTATTCAATTGATGGGCCTACTGAGTCACTTCCCTCATATTACTACGGGTGACAATCCTATATTGATCACTCACCATACTTATATGTTTTGTGATGTAACCCAACATTCACCTTATTAGCAATCCTAAATAAGTTACGTAAAGTGGGATCAAAGTTACATTACTAGACACTAGCATGCAGTGGTGATCTCAAGTGAAAGGACTAGTTACATCATCTTTCACAGTTGAGAGTTCTCTATTGATACTCAAGTAATCTACCATGTAGTCTCTCAATAACGGGTCAGTCTAGCACACATGGTAACGCTTAACTATGTGCCTACATGTTTAGCTTAGATATCACATAATTGCTTTCCATAGGGAAATAGAACCAACCAAATCATATAATAGTCTCGTTGATTGTCGACGCCCAATACCGACAATCATTGACTATAGACATTTAGATATAGTATTCAAGCACCAATGTGTTCTCTACTGGTCATGGCACATAAGGTGCGAACCTACTATATCATGAACATCGTTTTGTTGATCTAATCATACCAACCAAAATGATTCTCATGTCATATTAATTAGCAAAACAAAAATATGCCTTTTATATTTTGTTGTTATTTATGTGGTGCCCTTAATGGTTGGCTCTTAAGGTGCCTACACTAACAATCTCCCAATTGCACTAGGGATAACGATTCCAAGTATCCCTACACTTAAAACCTATGTAGATGATCAGTTAATGTTTATTTCTTAGCAAGGTTGTTATTTGCTTTGTTTTTGTTTTAATTTATTGTTCTTACATGTACTACTAATGTAAGATGGCCTACATTCGAGAGTTTGGCAAGGCATTGATTACCATGCTTGACCAACAACTCTTGTTGCTTCTTCATTTGACCTTTTTAAGGTCAACGATACAAGGAATCCATTAAATTTGGTTTTGTTAAAAACCATTACTCGAAAACACTTGTTCAATATATATATCAACTATGCATATTTGAACTCACTTGCCTTCATTGTTTGAACAATCTACCATTTCTCTATACGACTAGTCTATAAATACTAGGTTATAATCTTCATTGTAACAGTACTACTATGATCATTCCATACTTTGTACAAATGCATATGAAATATCACATGTTTCTTATCCTTAAGTGAGGCTCCCACTAAACTTTGCACTTCGTACCACAATAAGATTCAAGTATTTGATTATTAAACTCTTTAACTTAACCAAATATTAGTTTTGTAATTTGATCTTGAATTCCACTAATTTACTCGAATAAGAAAAATTCACGATTCCTACCAACCTTTTGGAGAATACAAAGGTTATGATCTACAATCTTTAAATAATCAAAATCATTAAGAAGTATCGAATACAAATAAAGCAAATTCCTATCAAGGAATATGATTTTGATATCTTAAGATGCATGATACAACTAGATGGCCAACTATTATTTGGGATGTCTCAATATAGTCTTAACTACGTTATTTAAGACTACTCATATAATCAAATTGAGACTTTCTCATCTATGTTGGTTTAAAATCAATACACCATCAAATATTTATTTGTGTGGAGCCAATAAAGTCACACCTTATTGAGTACCATGGACCCATCCAAATTTATGTTGTAAAATCTTTATGGTTGATGATTTGTTCAAATAATTTCACCATAATTATCACTACGTTACTTGTGAGGTCATTTAAATAACAAATCATTAAATATTTTGTGAGTATCAATTAAGTCTACACTTAATTCACACAAATGTCCATAAAGATTTTAACATAATATAAGAATCATGTTATCAAATGTCAATGTTGTGTGATGTCCAAATAGTTAATTATTCGTTTCTTTAATGACTAATCATAAGAAATTTTGCATCCAACACTTGTGCAAAACTCTATTTGGATGTCAAGGGTTTATGACTTATGATAATATATTAATTGTGTTCTATAAGTAATTTTTTGAAACCTTTTGAAGATAAGTTACTCACTATGGTATGATCATATGCGTCCATGTAAAACTTCTTTTTATGTCGCATTTTGTAACACCTTGTATTTTTCAAAGTTTTTATAACTCAACAAAATAGTCTTTTTGGAACAATTTTATTAATGTAAAATAGATATGATTTTTATTCTAGAAATAAAAATAATTTAGCTTAGATTAATATATTATGTTAAGTTTTTCTTCTAGACCTATTAATAAAATGTAATATTTGAAGTGATTGATATTGGAACCCTATTTTAAAAGACTCAACAAAAAATGTATTCTTCTTTTCTGTTTTTGATTTATCTAATTATCCTTTTTGTTACTTGTATAAATATATTTTAAAAAAATAAAACAAAACAAAAAAATTAAAAACAAAAACACACCAAAACGGTGCGATTTGTTTTATTTGCACCATTTTGGTTCTTAAAACCGACCCGATTCCATTCTTCCTTCAATTCACTTCCAACACTCACCTTCACTCTCTTCTTCTCCAATTCGTCTCTCTCTCTTGCTTTCTTTCCCATTCTTGCAATTAAATCAAGGTAAAAACTCTCTCATTTTTCTCTTGCCTTCTTCATTTCATGAAAAAAAAAATACAAATGGATTATTTGGGTTTGAATTTATGACGAGTCCAGGTCAGGTCCAGATTTTTGCTTTATTTTGGTTAAATGTGAGTTAGATTTTGATAGATTATATTAGATTAAGGTTGGAAATGAAAGGATTAAGGTTGGGTTTTGGAGATTTGATGATTATTTATGAAATGGGTTACGACTTGGTGTATGTTTGGTTAAAATCTTGATAATTTTGTGTTTATTTGGTGAAACTGATTTTAGATTTATGTATTGAAGTATGATTAGAGTTGATTTGAGCAGTTTAGAACATTGGGTTTCGGGTTATACGAATTTCATTTTTGAATAATTTTCTTTCGCGAGAAATAAAACTGTATTTTTTTGGAAATTGAGTTTAGATCTGTAATTTTGAGTAATTAGGAATTGATTTGTAATTTTTAAATAGTTTGAGGATTGATTTATAATCTTGAAGACTTTAGGGAGTGATTTGCAATTTTAGAATATTTTGAGGCTAAATTATAATTTTCCAAAAGTTTGGGGACTAATCTATAATTTGTCGAGATCTAAGGAACTAAAGTGTAATTTTACAAAAGTTGAGGGATTGTTTTGTGATTTTACATAGACGTTTGATTTTCGACGAGAGGGTTAAAAACTCGATTGAAATAGGATTTCCAATGTTGTCGGGGTTTAGGTTGGCATCTGCATTTCAAGCATTTTAGTACTACCAATGTGCTGTGTTTGATTCTGATATGGTCTATCTGTCTTCAGTTTTGTCTGATATCCGAAGTGACCGATCATCTACCGACAATGCCTATTAGGATTATTTGGCTCTGTGTTCATGTGAGTGAGATGACAGCTTCATTCACATAGGCTGTGTCTTCTGCAATTTATACGTTTTTTATGTGTCTGGACATAATTTGTAATATGACTAATAATTATTTAGCTAGTTAATAATATGACTTATGTGATAATTTTGGAATAAGATTTTTGTCATTCTCTGAAAATTATTCGTATGATAATATATTATTATTTTCCGTAATAAATCCTCTGATATGCATGTCATATGTCATTTATATGATTATATATGTACTTGGTAGGTTAAGGTATGATCAATAAATATTTGTCTGCTTCTGTGTATTCGATCTCTAAAAAAACTTGTTTATTTTATTTTATTTATATTATAAATCAATGCTTAATAGGATAAGATAGATTCAATGATTGTTTGTCTGTTCGTATCCTTGTCTGCTGGTTTAATTGTTACTTATATGGCTGATGCATGATAATTTTATATAGATATTCAAGCATTAATCGATAGTATTTTGGCCTTTAGTGTACTTAATTGTCCACTAATTTATATCTTTTCGTGTTTTGTGTAAGGTTAATAAAAATGCACGGATTGTTGATGAATGCAATGAAAAATGCATGAGAAAGATGTTTTTAAATTTGCAAGATCAAGGGAAGAAAGCACGAGAAAAATTGACTCAAAAGGAGCAACGTTCGTCATCACTCCCTGCGGTCATGACTATGATGAGAGAGTGTGATCAGCAATCAAAAGTCCAACAAACCAGTGAGCCATCACGGTCATGATACTGACCGTGATGGTGACTATGATGGCATCACGGTCATGGCTTACACTGTGAAGCATGATCGTGATACCCCTCCAGCGTTGGACAAAAATCTGGCGGAAAAGAACAAACATGCGGGGACCAATGCACACTCAATGGGCATTTTTTGGAGGTTTTTGCTAGGGTTTATGGAGGACCTAAGAGGATATAAATACACCTCTTTGACATTATTTTGGGCATCTTTGGATAGCCACACTTCACCATCAAAGCTTGAAAAGAGAGAGAGTGAGGATTCAAAAAGAGGAACAAAATGGGGTTCTTTGAAGAGACATATGGTCTTAGAAAGGAAACCCCCTCACCTTGTGTTTTCCATTTCTCATTTTAATTTTGGTGTTGTGGATTTTATTTTGAGGTTAGTTTTTCTTTTCATTTTCCTTAAACAATGGTAGTCTAGGTCTTGTGTTTGGATTTTGAGTTGTAAGTTTATGAATATTTTCTATATTTATGAATGAGTATTGATTTTTGTGCTTTATTTTATATATCTAGAGTTTATAATGAATGTGTCTTATTTTTGATATTTAAAGATTTTCTTGGATTTTATTTTATGACTTGTTATGGATGGAACGATGTTGTGTTTGGCCAACACAATGTTGTTTGTGAGAAGCCCAAGTGATGAATCGAGAGATAAAGCTTGGATTAGGTTTACAAACATAAAACTTTTTGTGTGATAGAGTAGGGATACTTAGTGCCTAGAATGTGTTCGATGAAATTCCTCAATGTACCTAATGGGCCTAGGTTGGTTAGGTGAGGCCGAAAGGGACCCTCATTGGAAGTGTATGTACAACTCGAATGACCCCGAGAGAGGCCTTGAGTATTTTTGTGGAGAAAACACTCAATTCTGAATACCCATTTCTTTGATATAGTAAAAAGGAAGTTTTTGCTAGTATCTCAATGATCCAAATGCCTTTGTTTTGTTTGTTATTTCATTCTATGCTTTGAAATTTTACCCTTTACAACTCAAAGTCTCGGATTTTATTGCTTTCATTTGCTTGTCGATTATTAACTAATGCGCGTTCCCTGTGGATTCAATACCCGATGAATACTCTAAGGGTTTTATTACTACATCGACTATCGTACACTTGCGATAGACCTGCCCAATGGCTGTCTTTAATATTAGGATATTAAGAATCTATTCTATGAGTGTTATATGTTATGCCAATGGTGCATCCGCTATTATTTATTTGCTTCTGTGTTTATGATTTCTGCAAATATTTATTAGTAATTATTCTGATATGTGACACCTAGCTATTAGGATAAATGTAGCATTCGATATACCAATGTCTAGAAGGCCTAGTTACCAGAGTAACATAGTAACCCATATGTCTAGTGCAAACACATGTGATCTACTATGTTTCTGGTGGTAGTAGTCCGCATTTATGATTCTGCTTGTTTCTGGTAGCAGTAGTCCACATCTATGATTTTGTCTGTTTTTGGCGACAATAGTCCGCATCAGTTAGTTAGTTCTGAATTCTATCAGTTAGTTGTAACCTTTTTTGGATATTGTATGATATGATTTATGTTTGGTAAGTCTGTATTATTTCTCATTCCCCCATTGTATATTGTTTTGGAGTCTGAGGGGCATATCTTGCTGGAGCTCGTGGACTACAATGCTCGCAGATATACTCTTTAATTATTATTTTTTATTTCAATTTTGAGACTCTTAAGGTGTTAGGGTACTATTTGAGCTCCCCTAATGTTGTCAGTTGATAATCCTTTTGAGCCAGGTACCATGTAGGCTCTTAAGGCTACTAGTTTATTATGATCTAATCTTATCAGCACAGTTCCAATATAATACGGATATATGATCAGTCATTATCAGACCTTTTATTTTTGTATGTGATGGTAAGATAGAAATATATATAATTTTGTATATTTATGTAATATGATTCTGCATGTATGCATATTGCATGCTTTATCTATCTTCCGTTATGTTAACCATTCTGCTTGTCTATATGTTGTTTTCCATCTATGCGAAATATTTTTGAAATGAATTTTCTGAACTATTATATGTATGTATCCGAGTGTATACCAATAGTATATGGTTATATACATGCATTTAGTAATTTCTAAAAATATTTGCAAAACTGTTTATGTGAGTCTTAGAGGTGATCTAGAGTGTCGTTTACTCACTGAGTTTTCTAACCCCCTTCCTTTAACATTTTTCAAATAATTTTGTTGTCAGTGATCCTTCTGCATTTAGTACTCAATGAGGTATTCGGGAGTAGCAATGATGCCCTTTTGTTCGGGCCATAGTCCGTCTTTTGTATTAGATGCTCCATATGGGGATACTTGTGGGTGTATGGTTCTGTGTAATTATTTGGCAGTTTAGTATGATTTCTTATTAGAAATATTATTGGTATGATAATTTATGTTTTAAAGCAGTTTGGATTTTTATGTATCTATTAAATTTTTAAATGGTTTTAGAATTGTTTGTAATAAGTTTGGATAGAAGTTCTATTCTTCGAGGTTTGTACGGGATGGGCTGGACCGGGCCTATGGTTCGGTTCGCCTAGTATGCGGGTTATGGTCCGATCTTGGGTCATGACACATTTGTTCCCACTAAACCTTTTGGGCATAATCAAATATTGGGGAGTTACATCTTTGCGTCATAGAATTGAGCTATCTATCATGCTCAATGAGCTCTAAGCCTACATCTTCATTCAATCATGAGCATCATATAGCTTATGTTAGTGCTTGAATATAGAAGAACTAGAATTATTTGTATTTAACTAAACAATTTAAAATGGCATAGTTTTAAAGACCATTTTAAAACTCACAAATAATTTATGAGTTGCAAGAACAAGTATTAATTAAAATACTAAATCTCATTTCCACAACTGATAAACAAAACAACTATTGATTGTTTAAAGGAAGAAAGCTAATAGAAAATTAAACTAATTTACTTGTCCCAAAAGCTAGTAAATGATAATGCTATAAACGTAAACTTTAGCAACTAATTGCTTTCACTTGTGCCTCTAGTTCATGAAGATCCTTACATTCGATAATGAAATTTTCAACCTTTTTTTCATTTACTATCATCTTCTTAAGACTCTACACATTTCAAATAAATGTGAATTCTACTTCATGTATCTTATACTTAAAAAGTAGAGATATGATAGATCAAACTTGAAGTAAAAGCTTTGCTTTACTTATAAATGTCATTAAGGTACTTCTTGCAATCATTTTTCCAATGTAATGCTTAGTATTTCTGTGATGAAAATACTTATCATTATTTTCTACCCCCTTCTCATATTCGTTTTACAATGGGCTTAGGCTTAGATATAGGCTCTCTTATCTTTAGCCCTTATAATTCACAACCTTTGATGGAAATGGGATCGAACTTCTTCTATCGCCTTGAGAAGCATTCTCAAATTTCATTTTTAATCAAATAAGTCACTTTCATAAAGCCAATTTTTGTTTTCAAGGATTGCATGGACTATTGCTTGGTTATTAGCATTCAACAATATAAATCAATAGAAAAATAAGTAACAAACACTATTCAAAGTAAGGTCTTTTACGTTTAAAGGGTTGCTCCCACTTTTTTGTCAAATCAATAGTCCTCTAATCAATTTGAAAACAATCTTATCATTTCTTAGTGGATCAAGATCCATATTTCACTTAATTTTAATTTGGCTTTGGCTCATAACTTAAAAGTAAGTTATTTAGATAGGAACTCTTTCCAATTATATCGCATATATAATTATTGAATTCTATGGGATTTGACATCAAATGTCCGGCAAAGGGAAATCCCATCTTATGCCTATAGGCCCAAAATTGTTTTGATAGCCTAGTTAAGTTTGACCAAATTTAAACTTATGGATATCACCATTTCATTGATCTAATCATGACAATCAAAGTATTGAGAAGGTGCCTAGGTTCTGCCAAAGTAGGGTGTATTATGACAATTGAAGTATTGATATGCGTTGATCTAATCAAACTTATAGATATCATCGGTAAGGGAAATCCTAAGATGCCTAGTCATGGCATACAAGATGCGAACCTATTATATCATTGACATCATTTCATTGATCTAATCATATTAACCAAAATAATTCTCGTATCATATTAATTAGCGAAACAAAAACATGTCCATTATATTTTGTTGTTACTTATGTGGTGCCTTTAATGGATGGCTTAGGGAACTTACACTAGCAAAAAGGAGTCTGTTTGGATGTTCAAAGTTAGGGGGAAACCAGGTCGTTCAGAATGATTTAAAACACAATTTTTATTATCTTAAGCATGTTGTTTTTAGACAAAGTTTGCTTGTCTTCCTTGCAATTCAAGTTGTCAAATGCATTCACAATAAGGTATTAACAGAGTAAAATGTGTTCAAAGAACATCATAAACAAGCATTGCATATTTTTATATGTTCGAATGGAAATAATTTGAGTATATGCTATAGGATCGAGACATGTTGATCAGGAGCTCGAGCAACGTAACAGGACATATTATCTGTCTTAAAAGGTAAATATAAAATTGAGATTAGATTCAAATATGTGATATGTGATCTATTTTTGAATACACGCTCTTGATATGAATACATTGACAAATTGGTGACTACTTTGTATTTACGTGATTTACGCTATAATTTGTGAATTTGTATACGAAATACTATATGAATAAGTTGAGAATGTTGATGGTTTATATGGAAGAGAATGATTTTACATGTACATTAGATATCATATGATTACATGCAAATGCATTCATATTGGACTTAATAAAGGTGTTGCGACCATGTTGCTCTTGTATTCACAAATTATATTCACAGTGGAGCCTACGATGATATTCTCATATTGGAGACCTTCGGATCATTATCACACAAGAGACCTCTAGTCAATATTTTCGTAATGAAGATTTTCAAGTCATTATAAGACAGGAGACCTTCAGATAAATTTTCATACGGTACTGGTCAACTAATTACACAGTGGTAGACAAGAATCTTAGAGCGATAGTTGACTTGTTTGGTCACAACCTATAAAATAGATTACAGTGGCACATACATATATTTGTATAGTACTTTTAGTCAAGTATCTATTAAATGCTTATGTTTGCTTATTGATCTATGACAGTTTATGCTCATTGAGTTAGGACTCATATAAAGCATAAACATTTTTCCAGTTTACCATTAATGTTAGCTTTTTGTTTTGTTTGATTTGAGCTTGAAGTTTGTAAATAGCAGTATGAGTCACACGTTAATCGACTAGTACTTTAAATTCCTCCTTCTCAGCACATGCTTATAAAGTTTGCTGAATTCTTTTTGGTTTATGTACATATATGTATGACATGTAAATGATATGTATGGTTTGTTTGCTAATAACATATGTGTTATCTTACCATTTACAAGGCTTTATGAATATCGTTTAGAATCTGTTATACTATGCATTAAAATTTGAAGCTTTTATTCCTTGTCATTGGTCTAACTAATTCTGCCAATATCTATATCACCATATTCACTCTTAAAAGCAAGTAAGAAACTAAGAAAGCGTGCGAATGCGAATTGAAAAGATTAAGGGATCGAATTTCAAATTCTATGAATGACATATGAGAGGAACAAGTCCATAAATGTGTTCTCATATGAGAGGAACATGTCCAAATTTTATCTCAAATGAAATAAAAAATGAACAAATTACCATGGGTTCCTGAGGTATGTTAAAATCTCTCACTGTGTGCCTCATATTCCGAATATCTCCTATAAGACTCTTAGAATTTAGCTCTATGAATATTTCTTAATTGAAACATGAGAATAGAGAGATGGAAAGTAGAATCAAAAGTTACTGAATTGTAGTTGATTGTGTTAGAATGATTGTAATTGGGGAGAAGTAAAGCAGGGCTACAAGGGAACAGAAAAAGAAATCCAGAAGCGAAGATAAATCTACTGACTAGCATTAGAAGGGTTCTGAATAGTGATCGGTAGGTGTTAGTGTGTTCCATTTTGTATGTTTCGGCGTTTAATGCTCGTCTATTGTATTGTCATTTGCCATTAATTCTGGTTCTTTTTTTTTTTAATGTTGCTTTTCTGTTGTGATTCGTTTGGTGGAATGGTGGAAGAACATGCATGGAAGAATGACTTGGGCATGACTTTGCACTGGGAACAGAAATCTCGAAATGGTCATGCTGTGAAGTAACTATACAGGGTAATTATTGCATATTGCTACTGAATTAGACCGACTTTTACATAGCTGAACAAACATGAAGGCTACTAGTATTTTGGATGATTTGTCAATCAATATTCTTATTTTGCCTTTAAGGAATTAATTCTAGAATAGGATTCTAATATTTTGGTCAGATTTGTCTTCTAATTAGGTTACAATTGGAACCTTGTATAAATAGTCCTCTTTACCAGAGACAATCTCTCTCACAAAACTTTTAGTGCTTATTTAATTAAAAAAGCATGAAATTTAGTCCAATTAATATTTCTGTTATAGTGTTAAAGTTTTTGTAATAAAACAAAAAACTTTTATTTTTGTAACATTTCTGTCATGGAACCTGACAGCGTTAAATTTTTCATTAATTTGTTGGCGGCATTCACGTGGCAGTAAGGTAGCTTGTTGACATGGCACAAATTGCTCACATTGTTTTGAATCAAGACGTTGACTACTTTGGTTTTTTCAAACTAAGAAAATGAGTCAAAACAAACTAAATTGTTCTTGATTTTTACATTGAGATAAATCCATTTAACCAAACCGTAACTTCTAATAAAAAATTCGTAACTTCATTGGCAAAAACCAATCTGACCTAACCCATTTACAAAAATTTGCAGTTTTTCTGAATTCCCACTTGGAAAAAAATCCCACTTCGTCTTTTGTCAAGACTTCAGATAAGCACATTAAGAACGAAGCTTTTAACTGAAATTGGAATCCCCCATAGTTATCGTCCACTTCTTACAATATTCTATCGGAAAAGTGTCTTATTCACCTGGCTATGCTATCAACGAATTTGCATTTGCTGCTAGCGATCGTGTAATACCTCGCCCGTTCCGAACCTATTCTCTATAGTTTTTTGTTCAATTCCGACCAACCTTCCGTAACTTTCTGATTAATTTTGATCCGATCATTTGGTGTTTGAGGTGTTAATTAAGGGTTTGAAGATGTTTAATGATGCCTATTTTGTAAGGTTAGGTGTTGTTAAGCCCCAAGAATGATCCAACGCGTGTCCGGAAGTGAAAGACGCTGAATATGTTGACTTTGGTTTTGATGATGATGAATGCAAAACATCCATGAAAGATGTGAAAAGTTGCAGACTTGCTGATATTTAGACACAAAGCATTTAAAAGAGCGATCTAAGCACGTAGGACCAAATCAATGCTCATAGAAAGCTACGTAGTGCACATAGATGTGTTGATCCAGAAAGAAGAAAGTGTTATATATTGATCTACGCACACAGAAGAAATGCTACACATGTAGTCGGGCAAGTGATCAAACGAGTTGAGTGGTTGAGATATCAAACACGTAGAAGGATGCAACAAGGCACGTAGAAGGGCAATGTGCAATATTTAAAGAGACATTCTACGCACGTAGAGGAGAGTGCTACGCACGTAGATGAACTGTAGATACAGACAAAGCCAAGACGCTCTTTAGGATTTGAATTTCAAATATTCTCTGACACAAGTCACGTGAAGATTCAACGGTTCAAGTTTGAATATCCGACTATGCAAGTAGAAGGAGCTACACATGTAGAAAGCCACTGGGTGAAAACTGCATATTTTGGAATTCAGATCAATGCACGGAGAACGTGGTACAATGAATTTAGAGCATAAGTTTATGCCCATAGAAAGAGAGCTATGCACGTAGATGTTGATCCATACAAAGCTGAAACTACTGGAGTTCTTGCAATGTACGCAAAATAGCTATCAAAGCACACATAACTCAGTTGGAACAAGGTACTATGAACGTAGATGGTGGCTACGCACGTAGAAGGCAATGACTTCAATACTAGACAAAATTTTTGTTTGTTTCACAACAGTTACTTCGAGGCTCCAACTGCTATATTTTTACAAGTGGTTATAAATAGACATCCTAGAGCAGAAGGGAACATAGATACCTTTGCCAATACTTGCTATTCATTTTATCTCTTATTTTCACCTTTCTAACCCATTTGAGCTATTTAGTTGCTATCACATTTATGGATTTTGGTGAGCTTAAATCTGCTATACTTTTGGGTTGATTTTGTATCAAGCAAGGTTGTTTGCTTAGGGTAGATAAGTTTCCTTATTGTACTTTAGAAAAACAAGAGTGGTTGCTAATGAGCCATAGAAAACTAGTAGTTCAGTTTGCTAGTTGATTTCGCAAAAGCTAGAGGTTTGATTTGCTTGTTTTGTTCTGAAAACAAGTGGATACAGTTTTTTAGTAGAGCCCGCAAAAACTATGGAAACGGTTTGCTAGTTAAACCCACAAAAACTAGTAGTTTGGTTTGCTTGTTTTGTACTTAAAATAAGGTGTAACAGTTTGTTTGTTCTCCGTTTAGTTTTGTAAATTTATGAAACGTTTCCTCTAGATTTGTAATTTTTGAGAAACTTCGGTATAGATTTGTAATTTTAGAAACTTGAGGTCTAGAATTGTAATTTTTAAAAACTTGGAGTCATATTTGAAATTTTGAAGAAAGAACGTAGTTTTGTAATTTCTGAGAGTTTGGAGATTTATTTGGGAATTCTAACTTTTTGAAGTATTTGTTTGTAATTTTTGGAACTTTGAGGACTAGTTTGTAATTTTATGAGATTTTGGGAATTAAAATGTAATTTTAAAAAATTTTAGGGACCAAATCGTGATTTTACACAAGTTTCGATTTTTTGGGTTGAGAGTATTAGATCTTCGACCGATATGGGTTTTCGAGTATCATTTGAATGTCTGATTTTGTATATGCATGTGCATACATTTTGGTACAGCCTCAGTACCAGTGTCTCCCTTACTTTGTTTCTAATATATTTTATTTATGATATCTTTATTTCAGCTTCCTGTTCCTATCATCAGAATCAGCTACCCATCAGTGGTGCTTGACCGTAGAGCTTGGACATCCAGGTGAGTGAATGGTAACTTCAGGCACATATGCTATGTCTTGAAACTATATCTGTTTTTGTTGTGCTTAACATATATTTGAAATTGAACTAATCTAA
>CAODLS011807003.1:0-14198 GCA_948243855.1 Flueggea neowawraea | reverse complement strand
ATAAACTGCCTCACTCTTTAACTGAATGTTTCTGTGACTAATAGTTGTAAACTTTGTAATCTAAATAATTTACTGTCTACTTTCCAAGAATCTGATTATAATTGAATCGCAATAGTAAACTAACTTTCGAGTTAATAATGGTAACAAGGAGCTGTGTAGAGACGCTTTGGAGTTAATAGTCAAGAGATTGAATTTTCTTGATTTGATTAACGCTAAATTGGTGTGTCTAATTGGTACTTCCTCATGTACTATGATTTTGTACTATGTTTGCAATAGCAAACTATTTCGTTATTTTTATTTTCTTGTTGAATTCAAGATCATGTTTTATTCACTTTATCATCAAGAATTATAGCAGATCTTTTAGTTTTGGTATGCAAATTTGTTGAATGTTGAATATGTTGTTGCAAAATCGTAGCTACAAAATCAAAGTTCGGTTCTTTACTTCAAATTCCTCTCCTTTATTGCATAGCTTGTTCCGGAGCTTCATGGGCATGTTTGAGCATTTTGTCATTCACGGACTTTAAATCACTTTGTTCGCTTACGATCTAAATGAGCTAGCTTTATGAAAATTAGGTTCACTGTTCAATTTTATGATGTTGGTTGAACCTGCACAGCAATTCAATGAATATTGACCATTACAGCCATTGAGGTCCATTACGATTAGCCATCTTCAGAAACATCTTCCAAGTGCTAAGTAAAACTGCAAAAGTTTTCCCATTTCATGATAGAAGCTGATTTAATGTTCACTAATATAGGGCTCCGCAGAAACAACAGCATGATATAAGTAGAACCACTGGACTGGTTCTTTGTTGCGCACCAGCATCTCTATTGTCAGATTTGATCTTTTATCTGTTATCTGCAAACTAATAATGGGAAATGCTTACTTATCAGAAAAAAAAAAAAAAAAGAAGGGAAGTGCTTTCTTGTGTTGGATTTTTAAGCTTTGCAGCATTTGATCAATCAAAACAGGAGAACAAAAGCTAAAATTGCTGCAAGTGTCTGACTTTCTCATTGAATCAATCAGCTCATTACAATTCCCATATGGAATTAATATGTTAAAACAAACTTTGGTGTTTCGTATCATAGATTAAGTGATGGGTAAAAAAAATAGATTGTAGTTCGATAAATTTCCATATATAGCAAAAAAGTGCATAATATTATATCTTGTTCAAAGTTACAAATTATTGTGTATTTAAATAGTCGTATGCTTTTAACGTTCATTATAAAACACCACTAAAGTATTGATTCCATGGATGTATATTAAAAGCTTTGTTCTTCAACTAGTAACTTGAAAAATTCACAGTTGTGTTGCCATATCACCGACATAAAAATAGAGCTCAAACAAGAGTCCCTCATAGTTAAAGCTATTTATTTGACAATACAGCTTTTGATGACCCCGAGGTTTAAAGCTACTCGAATTAAAAGTTTTGAGGAGGGCTCCTTGCGGTTCAAGAAAAGAGCCCTGAAGCAAAAGAAGGACAGCTAGTATCTATTTACGATTTAATTCAAAAACAAAATTCTAGTTTAAGCCAAAATCGTAGTCCTATATGTATGTATTTGGACTAATAAAAAATAAAATCCCACCTCTATTCGTTTTAGGACTATTCATAATCAAATCCCAATCGTGCAAGGATTAATCAAATGTGTATATATAAGAGAAAGGCTGCATTTATTTTCTTATTTTTTCCACAGTAAGCACCCTAAATAGGAAGACTCTACTCAAGCAAACGTCTCTTTTCTTCAATCTGTTCTGCTACGAAAGCTACACTTTTCTATTCTTTTCCTCGGCACTGACATTCTTGGAGCCATGGAGATTACTTGCGGTAAAAGAAAGATGGGTCCTAACTCGTTTGGAAATTCCAAACGACCAAAGACTGGTGGTGACCGTAACGAAGAGGAGCTCTGTAAAGATGTCTTGGAGTCCATCCTTGAGAGATTGAATTTTCTTCATTTGGCAAAAGCTAAATTAGTATGTTCTGGTTGGTACTCTGTTTCAAAACTTGTTGAGAACTCCTACACACAACACCACCCTGTCCCTTGGCTCTTGGTTCCTGATCAAGACAATTTACGTTTGTTCAATCATCAAGAGAAAAGGAGTTTGAGCATGAAAACAGACTTCTTGGGATATGATTTCTCTGAAAGTCCTTGCCACATGATCGGATCTTCTCATGGTTGTCTTTTTTATTTGGATGGAAATTTGAGGCCAATTGTTCTAAACCCTTTGACTGGTTCCGAAATTCGCCTTCCTCTATTATCTCAGATTCTGAAGTATCCAATCATTTGTGAGGCAAATGAGTCGTGTTTTATTGACGCAACATTGCTTGAGAGCAAACATTGTAAAGAAAGCAATCTTGTCATCAAACCCTTCCAACAATTGCAAGAATTATTCTGTGGCACTAATCTACGGTTGGGACTTGGAGCTTGCATATTTTAATGCTGGAGATCGTTCATGGACTCGTATTGATCAAGATAAGAAGCATTACAGTGATATTATTTTCCATGAAAATAAGTTATATGAAGTGGAGGATGAGTCTGCCCATGTTGAAATTTGGGACTTCAGTGGCAGTTTTCCTGAAAAGCTGACAAAGTTAGAGCCCACAAAACCGGCAAAGTTATCGGAAGGTAACCGGAAACTTTACTTGGTTGCATCAAGAAGAAAAATTCTGCTAGTTACAAGGAAAATTGCAGACTATGTAGATCAGAATGGTAACGAGGTGATTGATCCTGATATGGATGAAGACGATTGTGCCCTTTTCCATATAGGACAATGTCATTCTGCGTGTATGAATTGGACATGTTGAAGCAACAATGGGTAGAAACGAAGTCCTTAGATGGTTGTGCACTCTTCTTAGGTGGGAATCATTCTTTGTCAGTCTCAACTCAAAAGGAATTGGTGAGATTTGAAGATAATTCCATCTATTTCACAGATGATAATTGGTATAGAATGGATGAGGATCGTTCATACGGAGGTCATGATAGAGGAGTTTTCAGCATAAATGATGGCAGAGTGAGGATGTTTGATGATTTTGGTTCCATCAGGATGGAACCATCACCTTGTTGGATCGCTCCTCATGTACGATGATTTTGTAAAACTATTTAGTTATTCTATTGTTGAATTCAAGATGAAGCTTTGTTCACTTTATCATCAAGATTTAAAGCAGATATTTTTGTTTTGGTAAACGAATTTGTTGAATGTTGAATATGTTGTTGCAAAATCATAGCTATTGAATCAAAATTCGGTTCTTTACTTCAGATTCTTCTCCTTAATTACTTAGCTTGTTCCGAAGCTTCATGGGCATGTTTGAGCATTGAGTCATCCATAGATTTTAAATCACTTCGTTCACTTACGATCTAGATGAGCTAGCTTTGTGCAAACTAGGTTTCACTGTTCAATTTTATGAAGTTGATTGAACCTGCACAGCTATTCAATGAATATTAAACATTACAGCCATCAAGGTTCATTATGCTTAGCCATATTCGGAAACATCTTCCAAGTGCAAAGTAAAACTGGAAAAGTTTTCCAAATTCTTGGTTTTCAGCTTTAGACAAATGAACTTCAAATTCCATGCTATAAGCCGATTTAATGTTCACTGATATACAGCTCCACAGAAACAAGAGTATTATATAAGCAGAACCACTGGACTTGTTCTTTGTTGCACACCAAAACTCTATTGTCAGACTTTATTTTTTATCTGTTATCTGCAAATTATTAATGGGAAATACTTTCTTTGTGTTAGATTTTAAAGCTTTGTTGCATTTGATCAAATCAAAACAGCTGTAAGTGCCTGACTTTCTCATTGAATGATCAAAATTGTTGCACTTTGTACGGTTGTATGCATAACTGTATGAACTTGTACATATGAAGTCAAATACGCATGAGCTTTGTACATTCAATTTTTTAAAAATAATTGTTTTTTAAAAATGTTACTGTTTTTTTATTGTACAATATATTAAATTTATAATTTGCAATTTACTTCTATTTAATACTTCTATTTAATTTAATATGAACGAACAGCCATATGTAATTAATTTGTTAAAATTAACTTTTAGTGTTTATTAATGGCAGATTAGGTGGAAAACAATAAAAATAAACTGTATATTGATTAATTTTCATAGTGAAAAAGTGCATAATATTATTTCAAGAAAAAAACATAATTATATATTTGTATAGTAGTATGCTTTTAACTTTCATTATTACTATTATTATTTTAAAAACTTTCATTATCAAACGCCAATGAGTATTGATTCCATGGATTGGTAGCTTCAGGGGTTGAGCATCCTGTCGACACTGAAGTCCAGGGTTCGAGTTAACCGATATGCATGACTGCCGGAGACTTTATTTGGTCGAATCAAGTGGAAAAATTTTGTTAGTTGCAAGGCAAATTGCAGACTATGTTGATGGGAATGGTAAGGTGGTGATTGATCCTGATTTGGTACCTAATGAGACCAACCATCCTCCTGTTTTTCCATATGGGACAATATCGTTCTATGTATTTGAATTGGACATCCTAAAGCAACAATGGGTGGAAGTGAAGTTGTTGGATGGTTTTGCAATCTTCTTGGGTGGGAATCACTCTTTATCAGTCTCAACTCAGAAAGATTCTGTGAGATGCGAAGACAATTGTATCTATTTCACCGATGATAATTGGAGAAGAATGGATGAAGACTATATGTATGGAGGTCATGACAGAGGAGTTTTCCACATGAATGATGGGAGAGTGAGGATGTTTGATGATTTTGGTTGTGACAGGATGCAACCGTCACCTTGTTGGGTTGTTCCTAAACCGTGGTAGATTATTTTGTAAATGACAGCTATGTATTAATTCATTGCTACATTTGCAATATCAAATTTGTTAATTGTGTTGTTCTTAGATTTCAGATCATGCTTTGTTCACTTACATGAATATATATAGCAGTTTCATTTTTCATTTTTCCTGTATGAATTTGTTGAATTTAGATAATGGTTGCAAAATCATAGCAACAAAATATATGAACCAAACTTGGTTAACGAAAGAGTGATTAGGGAGAACTGAATGTTTGAGAGAGAAAAAATTGTTCTAAACTAATAAAACCAATAACAGATTATATTGCCATTGTGGATGTGAATGATAGCCTCTTTAATGTTGGTTCACACTCCTCGTTCAACTAGTTGGTAGAATTTAGAAACTAATAAGAAGGATATATGCTTCAGATAAAGATAAACTTTCCATGGTATCCTTAACTTCTTCTCTTTGTGCAATTATTTTCATTGCTCTACAATGAATCAAAGGGAAAAAAATAATTCAAACTAGGTAAAGCAATCACCACACCTTTTTTATTCTCAAGGTTGCATGGCGAGGTGCATCTCCTCAGACTCTTATAGATGTATCTAAGTTGGACTGCATTTCAGATTGCCAAAGAGTTATGACATTTATGAAGTACAAAATCATGGAAGATGAGAAAAATATTGAGGTGAAGCTCTGAATGAAGTCAATAATTGCAATACAAGTAACTCAGCAATAATGCATTAAGTATTCGATATCAGGAGTCTCTGGGAGAAGAATGCTACATTTGAATGCTTCTAGTCACGATTCCATTTTTTCTAGAGGTCGAAAAATGTGCATCTCTTGTATTCATAGAACTGGTACAAAGTAGTCTTTTTACATTTTTTACAGCTAGTGTCTGGTTGAGCCACTCATATTAAACAACCTGAGAGAGTTTTAAGATCGCCCGTTTTTGGAGGTACCCGTGAATCATTGCATTCCAAGTCACAACGTTTCTGTGCGGCATTTCGTCAAACAGGTCCTAGGCTTGCTTGACAGGTCCATTTGTCCTGTAAATAGAGGCCTTGGAACTATGTGGTTTAAGGAAAGGGAGTGTTTGGGGAAGTGGGTCCTGTTAAGAGAGTGTTTTCGTCAACTGAGAAAATGGTTTTGGAGAGGTCTGAGAGTAAGTTTGAGGAGGTGATGGCAGCGAAGAGGAAAAGCATACTCCATTGGTTTCAAAGCACAGACCGTTATAATGAACAACCACTCGCTTGCCTGTTGTTCATGGTCAAAGTCAATGCCCTTGTATGTTTTTTATGTCATTTTAATTGTTCTACCAATAATCAAACTCACGACTTTTAATTAGGCATTGCCATTTGTGAAGCAGACAGACAAAAACCAGAATTGGACACTCCTGAACTGCCAATATCTTGTTCGATTCCAGTTCAACCTTCTTAAAAATTGTCGAATTATCAGTTAACGGGTGGTTAATGTAAGAACCTATTCGTTTGGTTAAAATAACAAGTAATCTTTTTAGAATTTTATTGGAAAGAATGTATGATTACTCGAGTAAAAGCATTGTTATTTGAGTTAAAGGTTGGATTACTCGAGTAAGACTGAGATTGGTTTACCCAAGTAAGTGAAGTTGTATTTCTAGATTTTTGACTATCTTACTCGAATAAGAATTTGGCTTACTCGAGTAAGACATGTATCTGGGCAAGCAGTGTGGCTATTAGTGGTTCTTAAAACCGAGTTTATTTGTTTATTTTTGTCATTCAACACCTCAGAACATCCTCTCAAACCCTCAAAAATAAATTCGCACGATATCCTTGCTTCTGGGATCAATTATTCACGGATTGAAGGTGATATTTTAGTTCTAAGTTTGGTTCTTGCTTCATATTAATGTTCTTAGCTTTGAAATCTGATTTTGGATGTTGGAATCCATTTGTGTGTTGGTTGTGGATGTGTTTGATAATATGGAAATTGATAAAATGAGTTGAGTTAAATTGATTGATCATGAATTGAGCTGAAAATGGTTTGACAGATGATTAGAATAGCTGGAATTAAGTTTTGATCAGTTTAAATATCTGAACGTGTTACTCGGGTAACACATTTTGTTACTCGAGTAATCGAGGCCCTGAGTTACTCGAGTAATTTGGGAAATTACTCGAGTAAGAGGAGGATCCAGTTACTTGAGTAAATGAGTGATTACTCGAGTAAGATAGTTTCTGGTTACTCGAGTAAGATATCTTATTACTTGAGTAAGTCATATGGTTGAGGGACTAAAAAGTTTAAATTTTGTATCTTGTTTACATGGATGATTAACATGGGTATTTCACATATTTTGAGGACTGATTTGAAAATTTGTCACTTCGAGGTCTGAATTGTGAATTTTGGGAATTTGAGGACTGAAATGTAATTTTGCATAAAATCTAATTTTCAAGTTTTGAACATCAGATCCTGATTTGAGATAGGGTTTTCAACGTCGATCACGCATTAACATCTGCATATGAATTTTATACATATTGCATTGCCACAGTACTAGTACTACCTATTGATATCTTTGTGATTTATTGTTTCAGTTTCTTGTTCCTGCCATCGAGATCAGCCCCTATTGGTGGTACGTGATTGATCTAGCTTTTGCATTGTATTCCAGGTGAGTGTGGTGACATCTTTAGACACTTAGGTTATGTCTTATGAACATTATATATTTTTATATACTGAGATATCACATGTAATCGGATTAAGTAACAGATTGACTATTTAAAATCGGTGATATGATGAATTGGTTTTCCTGTGTTTGGAACTACTATACACATCAGTTTTCTGATTTTATAATTCTGGTATGCCTGTTATAAATTATATATATATATATATGGAACACCTCAACTACGGGGTACGTAGCCTTTGGTATATCAATGTTGTTCGCGAGACCCTTAGTTGAAAAGGTAATGTGGTAACCGTGTATTCGGCCAGACACACGTATTTTAGTGACACAGTCACTCCTGTTATTTAGTGATACAACCACTCTTGTTATCTAGTGATACAGTCACTCATGTTATTTAGTGGCATGATCACTCCTATATTTAGTCCCATTATCTGGTTTCATTATATAAAGAATATACGATATTATTTGATAATATCGTGTGATCGTATGCTGGTTGCTTTAAGTGCAAAGGTTTTGGAAATTATTTCGGAAATTACTATTATTAGTAGCGTGTATATGATATTGTTCCCTGAAAATTTGAGAAATCGATCCAGGGGACAATGATGCCCTTTGGTTTGAGTGTTGCTAGAGCGTGCCAATGAATTTTTGGTTTTCCTAAAAAATTTTCAATGGCACGGGCACAATGATGTTATGATGTCGTTCTACAACCAAGATGAATATGAAAAATATTGCGCCTTCTTGGGTGGAAGAGAATGCTTTTGCAACAACAAAAGTGATATATTCACAACATACTTATGCACATGTGGCTTATCTCGCCGTGCAAAACTCTCAATACAATTATGCGCTTGAGGGGCAAAGCCACTAAATCCAAGACTGTTATGAGCAAGAAAAGTGGGAACTCTTGGCCGCTCAAATAATTTATTTATATAATCAGCCAAATATGGGCTCGGGGGGCAAAAACAACCTAGGCAAGAAGGGTATTACCCCCCAAGCAGATTATTATGACCATCAAGAACATGGTTGGTCTGAAGAAATGGTATGCCAAAATAATGAAGAGGAGTATGTTGAAAATTATATGGAAGACCACCAATCTTCATGCTCTTGGTGTGAGAAAATAGAGAAGATAAGAACGTGTCATGAAGAAGCTACACGGAGAGAAGAAGAATGGGAAAAGCTTTGCCAAAACACTGCTTACCTGTTAGCACGTTTAGAGGCAAAATACACACCTTCCTTAAAGAAAAATGGAGCAGGGGACACTACTGTTCCTACTGGTGCTGTGGAAAAAGAAGAAAAGAGACTATCCCTGGAGACACTGTCTCTTAGAGAACAACCACCTGCGAAGGAATTATCCCCAGTGAGTAGAGCGCACTTGGAGACACTGTCCCCCCTAAAGGTGTCCCGGGAGACATTGTCACCAAGGAGTATGTCCCCAAGGGTACAAGTTTCAAAGGAATTGTCCTCGGTAGAAAAGAATCCTTCAAGAGGGCCAAAAAAATATATCTCCGCTGGAGGAGAGTTACCCTCGAAGATTTTGTCCCTCAGGACATGACCTCCAAAAGAATTGTCCCCAGTGGAACAACTTCCAAAAATATTGTCCTAGGTAGTTGAACAGTCCTTGAAGGATCCTCCAAAAGAATAGTTCTTGGCAGCGGGACAACCATAAAAAAAAACACAATTTTGGACCTCCAAAAGAAACAGAGATGATTTTCTTTGAGGAACCCCCATATAAGGTAATGTCTTCTCCTATTTCATTGATTAATGTTTATGTTTTGTGGATTTTTTGTCTTGTATTTGCAGGAGTACTAAAAAGCATGGGTCCTCTAGGGAGAACAAACTCCACTTTTTCTTTCACTGGCGATGACCCTATAAAGCAGAGTAATATTTCTCATCATGAAGACTGGTCAAATTTGAGGTCGTTGGAGACACCACTAGTAATAGATCTGGGCTAACCAATTTTTAGAAAAAATGTGTTACCTCCTTGCTTTGAAAATGGTAACAACTCAGTAAAACTTTGAATAAATCCTGAGCAAACAAAAAAAAAACAAAAGAGAAAAATAAAAAAAAATAAAAATATAAAAAAAAAAAGAATAAATGAGCCGGCTTTGTGGCCATTGCAATTTGATGAAGAAGGCTTCTGCAAGCCTTATTAGCCGCATGAGAAAAAAAAAAAAAGAAGCAAACTCTAATCATGCTCATCAACCTGTAAAATTGCTATTTCACAAAATTTCACAAACTATACTAGAGGAAAAAAAAAACAAGAGAAGATTGTTGGAAATAGGCCTCAGGCCTTATTTATTTGGGAAAATACATTATCATACAGTACATTGCTCATCCACGACTAGCTTATGTGTAAAGAGGACAATGCCTAAAGATTAAGAATCTAAGGTCCTTTATGCTAAATTTAAAAATCCTTCAGTGAATCATGCTTCTTAAAAAAGAGTCTTCTCTTCCTCTTTGGCATCCTTCAAGTCTCGAGTGTGGAAATCCAAAAGCGTTCATTCCCTCTGTGGAAAAATCAACCAAAGAGAACCTGCAAATGAGAAATGCAACAGAGATTTTAGTCGGCCAAAATAGAGAAAGAAATCAAGTCCATCAGCAAAACCAACAGCAAACAAGCAATTTCAGCAATGAGGTAATTCTGAAAATTCAAATTTTGTTTAAATTAACTTGGTTGTCATGGTTTTACTAGGAGGACATGCCCAAGAACCTGCAATTTTGGAGAAACTGAAGAAAGCAAGTTCAAGATGGAAATTGCAGAGTAGGTCTATAAAGGCCTATAAACCAGTCCCGAGACATAATTTCAGCTATCTCCACACAGCTGCAACTATTGTTAAAAGGAGGACAATTGTAAAATTGGCCTCTGGCCATTTTACAGAAATCTGCAGTGCAAAATTCAGGCAAAAGGGAGATTGGAGAACCTATTGGCCGCCGAATCTCTATTGAAATTCCAGCAGCATTTCGACTATAATTGAGCTATCTCCTTGTTCTCAAGAAAATAACAAAATCACAGTTCATAATTCAGTTGCAGCAGTCGTTGATCTCAGTCAAAAAGATACTCTTTATCTTGACTGGAAGTGATTGAAATTGTGGATACAAGTTGCGGACACGCCCTGGGCCTGCAAAACCAGATTTAGGAGCCTCAAAGTTAGAATTCAAAAGCTAAAAAGCTTCAGGGATTTGTGTCTCGTGAATTCAACATTGGTATTGAACAAATAGACATCTATGACAAAAACATGAGGCCGAGAGAATTGGACTTACGGGGATGGCGACTTCCTCTCTTCAGATGATTACCCACCCTCTTGGCGACTGAGCGGGCTCCTTTTAGCCAGCGTCGCGACGAAAGACAGCGAGCTCTCTTCCTCCTGACGGCAGCGACTTCCTCTTTATTCTGCCGACAATCATAAAAGGCACCAATGGTGGAATTCAAGTCCCCAGAGGCACAATTTCCTACCACGCCTGGCTACGGACGTGTTTCCTCCCAGCGGAGTAGCTTCCTTTAGGCGATGGCGGCACGACGATCTCCTTTTCGGTAAAGAACTGTGGCGGCTCGACTTGATGGTGAACTACTGACGGCCAACAAAGGAAAAAAGGTTTCTTTCCTATGCGAAAACGGCACAGCGTGAAGCGACTTCCTTTTCTAACTAACAGCGATGACGGATTATGGGGTTGGTGGTCGACGTCAAGGAACAAGAGAAGGTGAGGTCGATGTGTCTGTTGTGTTCTAAGACAAGAAGAAATGGATCGTTTCTCATTGGGTCGGTCAAAAGGCTTGGTTTTGTGTTATGGGCTTGGTTGGTTCAAAGTGTAGTTTTTGTGGCCGGTTTGGTTTGCAGAGGCGGTTTGATTTGCTAAGTTGGTCCGGGTTAGTTTTTCAGGGAAAAATCAAGCTGGTTTGGGTTTTTTCTGATTTGAACCTTAGAATTAGACTTGGTTTTGTTTGGCTTTGGTTCAAAATGAGTGGTGTTTAAAGTGTGACGGATTGAGTGAACAATATTTCTAAGTGGTAGGCCTCTTTGGTTCAGCTTATACAAGGCCATCACAGAATATTTTGCTTGGATACTGCAGTTGTTTTAGAAGAGAGAAATATTGCAGGTGCCTTCACTTGGCAAATGGGTTTTTTCATTAGTTCCAAGAGAAACAGAGATAAAAATTCAAGTGGTTGGCTCTGTATGCCATCATAATTTTTCAAGTTGTTTAAAGTTGCAGTATGGAGATAGACACATTGTGGTAGAAGTTTTTTTTTTCATTTTCTTTTCAGGGGGAAATTAGATTAAAATTCAGAAAAGTTGTTAAAAAATCCCAAGTGGTAGGCCTCTTTGGTTCAATTCATATGCGACCACCACAAAATGTTTTGAAGCTACAGTAGTTTTATCAGAAGCAAAATTTTGCTAAAGAACAAAGTGCTACAGTAGAACTTTTGCAGGGGACAGTCGAAGCAATCGACCATGAGACAATTGAAGAAAGTAATTTTAAACCCGTGTTCACGTTTTTGCTCAAACAATAAACACACGGGAGACAATTGTTTACAGTGAAATTTTCCAAATTCCATGGATGGCTGTGGAAGGAAACTAGTTACTCAAATCACTACAAATTAGGCACAATAAAGGAAACCATTTGTTGTACATGGTTAATCTTGCCAGCCAAGCCAAGGACAACAAAGGAGGGAAAGTCATTTGATTGTTACTCCTGCGACTTTAAAGGAAAGGATTTGTACATGGCAAGACTCATTAAAAGGTGATCAAGAACAACCAAGGACGGAAATTTATTTGATTGTTATTGACATGGGACATAGAAGGAAAGCTATGAGGACAGATTGCACACGAAGAAGGAAAGTCAAATATGTTAGAGGACAATACATCAAGGCAAGGAGAAATCAATTGGATCTTGGTAAATTGATGAAATCAATGTGTCTTTTGTAGAAAGGAAACGAGATTCACAATGAAGGAGTATAAATAGAGGCAGTGGACACAGAGAAAAGGACCTCTCCAATCATCATTAACTAAACAATACTCTGCACAAATGCTGCAATTTTATTTCTAGTTGTCCCCACTCATTTATTTTTAAGTGTCCTCAGCATCTGTTCTTTTATTTTCCAGTGTTCATCAATGTCTTGGGTCTTTATTTTTCATTTCATAAATGTCCTCTGTCTTCTAAACAATCCCTTTTTATCAATTCAAGTGTTCTCAATAATTGTACTTTAATTTCATCGTCATTTCATCATTGTTTTTATCTTGCTATTGTCAATTAAAGAAGCAAGAGACCCATTATCTTGTTTGATCAAGAAGTTAGATTAACTTTTCGAGTGCAAAAAACATCTTCAATTCACGGTTTAGGAAAACAAAAAATTCATTGGCACGCTCTAACAACACTCAAACCAAAGGGCATCATTGTCCACTGGATCGATTTCTCAAATTTTCAGGGAACATATATTATACATACGAGCTTGTGATATTTTATAATTGTTTTCAAAAAAGTCTTTGTAATATACGTATGAGGCGATCTAGAGTATCGTCCCTTACTGAGATTTCTCACTCCCTTCCCTTTATATTTTTCAGGCTTACATTTTGGCATCCATCGCATGATCGGTATTCGTCACTCAGTAGACACCTCATTTGGCTGTGAGTGCCCTTTTGGACTGAGTCTTGTATATGTATACAGTAGAGCTCTACATCAGACTGTTGATGGGTTTTGGGTTTTCATTCTCTATTTGGTTTTGTATATGATATGTTTATATTTATAAATATTTTATATATAAATCATGTTTTAACTTATATTGCATGTTCTCTTAAAAAAAAACTTATATTGCCTGTTTATTTATATTTGATTGAGAATTGAGTAAATCGAGTAGTATATATGTTCTTCTGAGACTTGTGCAAGGTGAGTTGGGCTCACATAGACAGTTCGCTTCGTACGTCAGTCGCGGTCCAAAAACGGGTCGTGACAATTAAAACCACCGGTTAAGAAAAAAACCGTTGGTCTTTGACTCATGGTCATTTGGTCCGTTTCATTCAAATAATTATCGGTTTAACCGTTTGAAAACCATTGTACTTGGACCCATAACTATTTGACACATTTTACAATATGAAAACCGAGACCAAAATTACCGGCAATATTATTTTATTAAAAAATTCGATTGAACCGTTGAGTTGGAACCAAACTAGAACCGGAACCGCCCAAAACGGGCCCTAGGCGGTCCGGTTCCAGTTCAACCAACTGTGACCGTGTCTAATTTTAGCGATAGTATTGACTTCAATATTTACTAAAAATTACTATTGTATATTAAACCTGGTTATTCAAACTATCCAATAATCAAACTCACGATTTTTAATAATTACCATTGTATATTAAACCTTCAAGCCATCCAACAAGTAACTCATCACTGTGTCTGATCCACAATGTCACCTTATCCATACCATTCTCAATGGACACAATCATCCCACATCAGCTTACTATAGTCCCTATTTAAACCCCATCCATATCTCCGTATCTCTTCTCTTCCCCAACTACCACAAACTACTTTCCACTTCATCACACCCACTACTGAACCCACCACCATCATGGTTGTCGCTGCTTGCCATTGGCTCCTCTTTTTCTCCTTCAATCCACACACTAAAATGTACCCAAATTAAGCTCTGCACTTCCGATTCTCTTCTTAGAATTTCTACACCAATGCGTATCATGGTAGCTCATTTGTCTCGTTCTTGTGCTATAGAGCCATTTCTGTGGTTTCAGCACCGTGGAGGTTAGTGCATAGAGTGTCTGTTGTTGTTGCTCAAGAGGAGACA
>CAODLS011806841.1:0-19636 GCA_948243855.1 Flueggea neowawraea | reverse complement strand
CCTTCAGTGCAGACAACCTATATTCAATAAAACCCTTAAAAATGCTAAGCAAGATAAGGATTTCGAGTTCAGAATCAAAACGTTACATATTGCATTGCAGACATGAACATACAATTCTAGATTCAAGACATTTTCCATTGTAAGAATTTTAAGCAACTGAAGTGTTTAAGACGAGAATGCCATTCTCATTTATGTACTATAAGATGTTCCATGGTGGAGGGTTACTTCTATTTGTACTTACTCTGACAGTTTCCTCATCACATAGATAAGCCCCTGCTACAATAGTATCCTGCATGTGGCTTTCCACAGAATCCGAAGGGCACAGAACGGCACTAACTCCACCTTGGGCATAATTTGTATTGCTCTCACGAGGTTCAGCCTTGATAATCACTGCAACAGTACCATGTTTTGCAACTTCAAGAGCATAGCGAAGGCCTGCAACTCCACTTCCAATGACAGCAAAATCAAAATATTTGGTGGAATTATCCCTCAGACAGGATAGCAGATTAACTGCTTTTGTTCTAATAAATTTGCTGTCTTCACAAACAGTAAATTGAGGAGTTTATATCTCTGAAACTGAAAAAATTTGGACACTCGATGTGACCTGCAAGATCATGCAAAAGAAAGCAAGAGCTTGTTGAAGACTATTAATGCCATCAATACAGAACATAACAGAATAATAGCGTCGTACCCGTGTTTTAATGAAGCCAAATTTGTCATTAGAATAAAAAAATTCACGTAAAACGCTCATGCAATCCATACTTATCAAAAACAGAACATAACAGAAGAAGGTGAAGATAAGGTACAACTTTACTAACAAACCAAACCAAACAAATGAAAACAAGTAACCTTAGTAACAAACCAAACCAAACAAATGAAAACAAGTCAAAACAAAACACAACACAACCAACCCAGAAACGAAAACAACTGAAAGCAATGCATAACCTTGAAGACATCAAAACAAAACCAACCCAGAAACCAAAACACTTACAAGATTCGATCTTTTCACGTCTCTCACAGTCTAAGCTCGAAATCTGAATCCAGGTAATGGCAGCCTAGGGTGGATTCTAGGAATTCGCTTAGATTCAGAAAAGAAAATGAAAGGCTCCCACTTTAGAATTCAGATTCAAATTCTCAACGGTTGAATCAGCTGAAAACGTTAAGACAAACGGAGACCGAGAGGAGGGAGGTGAAGCCGAGGTTCAGGAGACGCTGTGTTTGGTGTGGTAGTGGCAATTATTTGAGGGCGTGGGTTGGTGGAGGAAAAATCGTGGAAGTTCGCGCCAAGAAAAGAGCTTTTTATTGGTATGGTATGGGGAAGAACCCGCCGCCCTTAGTTGTTTTTTCTTCTCTCTTTTGTTGGGTCTTTGTCCTTACTCAACGGTTCTTTAAATCTTAATCCGCTCACTAATCATGTTTTAGGGCTATTTTGTTCAACAATTTACTCATAGAAGCACCAAGCATGGCCAACAGTTTAAAGAGTTTTAAAATATAATAGTATAATTAATTAATTATAATGTATATAAAGATAATAAAATATGCTTTTATTTAAAAATTTAATTGAATTATTTATAAGCACTTGATAGTTATAATTTTATACCTAATAAATATATATTAGTTGCAAATGAATTGTGGCTTAATTGGCAACACTGAACAAGTGAAAATCTCTCAAGTTTTATTTTTTGCAATGAAAAATCTCTCGATTTTAACTGTAAATAGATGAGGAGTCTTGATTTCTCGATATAAACAAGTGTTTTGCACTTTTCATATTTGAGGGTGCATAAACCTATTATTAAATATGGCTTGTTTTAACTAGATGGATGTTTAAAATAGACTTATATGTATTTATGACTTTTTATTATGATTTCATAAGCTTATTTCTAATGAACCAATATAAATACTTAAAAAAATGGATTTTCGTGGGAAAAAAGGTGGCTTTCTGAATTTCAAAGTCTAACACATGCTCTAAAATTTTGATCGTGCAAAAATGCACATATTGCTACTATTTCAAGTTTTTTGTTAATAACACATACGTCCAATTTAAAGAAAAAATCCCTTGTAACCAAAAAAATTAATTTAGCCTTTAATTTATCAGCGATAATTACTGAAAACTAATCAAGTGTTAAACTTATGGCCATTCAAAAGTGCAGAAAGGCAAGGTCACAAGAAATGTATGAGCCACTTGACCATAATCTTTCAAAAGCAATAATAACCACCCAACTTTTCAAAAAAAAAAGGCAGAACCATTGTGTGGTGGGTCCTAAAATCTTCACGAATCCTGTTAACAAGAACAATATAACAATGATTTCAATGGTATGACACTTTTGACGTTTTATTCTAGAGGAGAGTTGGCCAATAATAATATATTTTTGTCAGGTAAAATTATGTAAATATTACTCGCCGTTGCAGCTGAATTCAATAAGTTGGCCAAATCTCATCATCACAACTCTTGATACCACACTTTAGACGTTAACAATGAAGCCCACAAAATATGCATGCACATAAGCCACAGAAAGTCAAAAAGAGAAAGAATGTGAAGAAAGCTAACAAAGACGTGTCTTACATTCTTGCAAAGAAATATAAAAAAGCCAAGCTCCACGTCGTTATTATGGCCTCGGATCAATTAAAACGACTGTTAATGGTTACTTTCACATGCATGGCTATAGCTCTTCTCCGAAATTCCATCACCTTAGAATTCGTGGTCAACAAGATTACGGTAACCCCAATTACTGGTATTGAGCAAAGTAATTTAGCGCAGTGGTGGCCAAATTTACATTAGGACTTTAAAATACTGAATTCAAAATTTATCTTAAATGAGAAAGAATTTTGATAAACTTAAAAATACTTCTAGTGAGACTCCCGTACCAACCTCCAAACATCATCGGTAAACCAACAAACCCGGCCGTACTAAACATGCATGGTTTATGGACCTATTATCTCAAATTCCCTTTATCACTAGTGGAGACCCAATATATTAAACTCGAAGCCTCAATCTTGTCTTTTTCTTCCTTTTATTCCTTTATTTCCATCAACCAAGAGATTATCGGAACCAGATTGCAATTTTAAAAGAAATGTTAAATGTTTTAAAAACTTATGATTATTTTGATTATAAAATTCAAATAATAAAATTAAAAATTGAAAACAGTAGATTAATAATCTATTGGTATTGTAATCAACTTCAATACTAAAGAGTTGAGAATTTAACCATCGATCAGAGTAAATAAAATGATTAATAAAATAACAATCATTTATAAATTACAACCAATATTGAAAACAACTAAGTTACTGGAGTAGTTTTTCTTCTACTAAATCAATTAATTTACTCTAACTAAGAATTAGAACTCATGATTTTTGGCACTAAAATAGATTTCAGTACCAATTAACTATACTTAAATTAGTAGAGTAGTTATTTTTTAGTCTAATAAATATATAAGTGAAATTTAATGGATTGCTCATGTTAATAAATGTTGTTTTTTGTGAATTAATAAAAATTAATAAGTATTGTTTCGTTGTTTTATGTTTTGTCGATATCTATATTACGAAAACGCCTCAAATTGGACCTATTATTTTTAGGGGAAATTAACTATTTCATCTCGAGATTACTGCTATTCACAAATGCATCCTTGTATTTTGAAAACCCCAACAATTAATCCCTTCTATTAACAATTTACTGTCGGTGTTATGATCTTTTTGTCATTTGAAAATTGTACCCTCACTATTTTACATCATCTTCAACCATTTTCTCATTTTTGTCTCTCAACTTATCTACATTACTTCTTGAGGTGAACCCTAAGAACAATTAATCCTTAAAATCTAACAACAAATCCCAAAATGCCAAGTCAGATTTAAAGATAACGATCATGACCCTACAATTATAAAGCAAATCAAGACCAACAATATAACAAATCTTAACCCAATGAATATAGAACAACTACGAACTAAATGTATAAAAATCCTTGATCCTTTGTTATGAAAGAACTTAAACCAAGATATAGAATAGGAACGTTTGATTGAAGGGCAAAATCCACCGCGAACCTGAGGTTTTGCCATATCTTTCGTGCAGTCTCTCAGTTTTCAAAATTAGCCATTTAGATTTCTCGTTCTTAACTCTGTTTGTTTTTTTTAACAGAAAACACAAAAAGACAAAATTATCCTTTAGTTTAAAATCAGTTTGCTTCAACAAACCACTCAAGCATTGTTTATCTTTCTGATTCAAAAATCAATTCTCTCTCTCCCAACCCCTCTTCTCCTCCGAAAGAGCCAACACCACAAGAATCAAAACCAAGAATCACAATTTCAATAAAAACCTAGAACTCTAATTACAACAAATTTTCCTGAATATCCATAACAAAAACAATATCCATCAATTTCAATAAAACCAAGAACTCTAATCACAACAAAATTTCTTGAATATACATAACAAAAACAATATCTATCACAATTTCAAGAAAAACCCAGAACTCTAAGTTAGACAAAAACAATCAACAACAATATTTCCTGAATATCCATAATAGTCGGCTTTCAAAGCAACAATCAACAGTCGAAACTAAAAAAAGTTGAATCAACAATCGACAAATGAAAACCAGAAAAAACGCAACAAGAAGCCTCATTATCTGCATAAAATAATAACTAGAATCTCACACCACACCACTGAATTGACCTGTCCAAACAAACAACAAACCCACCAAAACAAATAGCAGAAGAACAACAGGCAAAAAGCATAAATCTGCCAACAAATCCAGAATCAACGAGGCAAAAGGCAAAGCTTTCTTGAGACCAAAATTTCGAAACTAACCAAAACCAAACCAAAAATTGAAAAATTGTGGAGCTTGAGAAACAAACCAGAAATTGAACCCAGATCAGCGACCTTTATCTTCTTAGAACTAGGAGATGGTGAAGAAGGATTGGAAAGTGACACTGCTTATCGGAGTTGGTGGTGGTTTTGGAGCCGTTAGTTGTGCCGGAACGACATACGGTGGTTGTGGGCTTGTCGGATTTGACGGAGTCAAGCGTTGGAGCGACATGTTTCACTGTGGTGATGACGGATCTCGTGCTGGCGAATCTGGAGTGTGATGAAGTGTGAATGAAGAGTGACGGTGGTAGTGATGGTGGCGGTGGCCTTGGGTTGTGGTGTTGAGAAGGGAGAGAGACCGAGTGTGAGAAGAGAGTGAAAGTGGTGACGGCAGCGGCGTCTAAGTTGTGGTGTTGAGAAGGGAGAGAGACCGAATGTGAGAAGAGAGTGACGGTGGCGGCTGCGGCTCTGGGTTGTGGTGTTGAGAAGGGAAAGAGACCGAGTGAGAGAGGGGAGTGACGGTGGTGGTGGCGGCGACGACTCTGGGTTGTGGTGTTGAGAAAATAAGATAAACAGATGGTGGTGATTATGATGAAGAGAGAGATATAGCAGGTGGTGATGGGAGATGAAAAAGGAATTGGTGCGTTCGGGTTGGGTGTTTATGGTTGGATTAAATTTTTGGTTTTTAGTTTTGGTGGTGGTAGGTTTTGAGTTCATAATAGAAGAAAGAAGGAAGAAGGAATTGGTGGGTTTGGTTAGGTGTTTAAAGTTGAGTTAAAATTTTGGTTTTGGTATTGATTTTAAAATGTTGGTTAAAATTGTATCTGGGTTAAAAGAGTATCTTTGTCATTAAATGTTTAAAATTAGTAGGTCTCATGTGCAACGTCAGATTTTCTGATGTGGCGCGTTAAATTTGACTAATGGTGATAGAAGAAGGGATCGAAATGACTAATTTTGAAAATTGAGGGAACACATGAGAGATATGCCAAATCTCAGGGACCACGGTGGATTTCGCCCTTGATTGAACAACTCAATTGTGATCAATCAATGAAAGAAATGCCTCATAAGTTGTATTGGATAAGTGTCTAACATGTACTATGAATGAAAATAGAGTTTAATATATTTTAGAGCAAGAATACATAAAATAGGAAAAATCCAAAACTAATGACAAAAATCATAATAAACTCATCAGAGTTTGTAATAGTTGTGAAAGGTAGTATGGCTAGAGGTGTAAAAATTGAACCGGAACCAACAAATTGAAACTGGCCGATCAAAACCGGAGGGTTGCAGTTTAGGTTCCGGTTCAACCCCTCTAAAAACCGTCGATCCACCATCTGACTGTTGGAACCTAGCAGTTCCAACGGTCAAACCAAAACAATTTGACCGTTGGAATCAGTGATTCCAACGATCATATCACTTTTTTTTTTCTTCAACTCTATAAATACTCCACCCCATTCCTACCAATTTTACATCATTTCTTCTCTTTCAATCTCAATCTCTTTTACACTCTCACTCTCTCAAAATTTTATTTTGCTCTAAATTGCTCTTATTAATTATTTATATATTTTATTATTGCAATTACGTTTTCTATATTTCTCAAAATTATTTTTTGCAATTACATTTTTTAAATTTCTTCTACTTTTTTCCTATTATTTAATTTAGTTATTTTGTTATTTTATTGTATTTAATTAATATTTGCATATTTATTTTGGAGTAATGGAACATTTTAGTGTAAATAAAAATTTTGAAAATGTTGAAGTCCAGAATATTGGAACTCAAGAGAGTCAAACTCAACCAATTCTCATCCAAGGAGATGAGGGGGAGCAGGAGGAAGAGTTCCTAGTTCTGATATTTTTAAAATTTATTTTAAGAAAATTCGTAGTAGTGATAAAACATTTAAAGTTATGTTGTAATTATCGTTCGAAGGAGTACTCGTTCAAATATGCAGGAGGCTATAGAACATTTCAAAAATATATAATAGCCAAGCATCTGAAAAAAATGGGAATGGCGAGAGGACAAACGCAACTAACTGGGTTTGATTCTTCTTCCTCTCAACCTAGTTTATTTTGCTATAATCATGATGAATCTAGTATGTGTTTGCCTAAATGGTTGTTGTTGATCATTTATCATTTAGTTTTACTGAAAATTTGATATTTAATAAATGGATTAAAAAACATTGTCAACCGGCTTATAAACCAATTACTAGACATTTGGTTAGAAAAAATTTGCTTAAATTGTATAAAAACAAAAAAAAAAAGAAATAGTAAATTATTTTCAATCAAATGATATACATGTTTCTATTTGTTCTGATATTTGGAGTGGTCATATTTTGACGCATTCATATTTAAGCATTACATGTCATTGGATTGATGAGAACTTTATATTGCAAAAAAAAGTTTTAGCATATAGATTTTTTGATGAATCTCATTTCACATTAAATATTTGTAGATAAATTCATACTATTTTAGAAGAATATAGGTTGATTAATAGAATTTTTTCAATTTTTTTGATAATGAATCGCTAATAATGCTTGTGTTAACGATCTAAAAAATATTTGTCAACCGAATTTTGGTGAACAATTTTTTCATATACGATATATTTATCATATTTTAAATTTATGTGTTCAAGATGGTTTACAAGCAATGAATGTTTATATTCAACCAATTAAATATGTTCTTTCTTATATGTGGGTTCGCCTTATGACCTAACGAGAGTGAAAGAATTTTTGTATTCAAAATGGTAAACAACCAAAACGTTTTATAAAAGATGTTTGTACCCGTTGGAACTCGACTTTCAAATTACTTTCTCAATCTATTAATTACAAAAATTTATTATATTCTTTTGGCTCTCAATATATTCAAAGTAGTAACCTTTTACCTACTACTTGGAATATTTGTGAAAAAATTATGCAAAATTTACAATATTTTAATAATGTCACTAATTTTTTTAGTCATGCTTATAAACCCACTTCGCATGAGTTTTTAGAATAAGCATTAAATATAGCGGATGCATTTAACGAGGGTGAGAAAATTGAAGAAATTCAATATGTCGTCCTTCAAATGAAATTGAAATGGTTAAATTATTTTAAATTTATTCCCGATATTTATCTTATTGCATTTATTTTTTATCCTAAGATTAACAACAAATTTGATTTTTTGAAAGATATTTTAAAAACTTATTATTCATTGTTAGGATTAGAGAATGAAGATGATATTGATGTTTTACAAATTGTTACTAGAGTTAGGCTTTTAATAAATGAATTATTAGAATCTTTTTCTATTCCTTGTTCACATAAGGAATCTGATTCGTCCTCACTTTCGCCTATCCCTACCTCCTAATCATCATTGTTTGTAGGATCCAAATTAATAGCGGATAGGTGAAAAAAACTAATAAGTACTTCAAACTCTCATAATGAGTTTGAAGTTTATTTAACCACTGTTTTTGATATTGGTGGTAATTTTCAGATTTTAGATTTTTGGAAGTAATACAAGATAACATTTCCTACCGTTTCGAAGGTTGCACTCCAAATACTAGTCGTTCCCGCCTTTATCGTAGCGGTTGAGCAAACTTTTAGTAATTGAGGCAACAGTTTAGATTCTAGGAGATCGAGATTGGCTCCTGAGGCGTTGAAAGTCCAAGTTTGTGTTGATGATTGGTCGAAGGCACTTCAAAGGACTCAAGACCAACTCCATTCATCATCATCCGAAAATGAGAAGTTCTTTGATGGCGCTTCCACAACAAATACTTCCAACTCCAATGACGAGAGTTAGATTAGTTTTTTTCTTTTTTACTTATATTTTAATTTATCATGTATTGTTAATTGTTGCATTGTATTTATCTAATTAAATTCGATATTATAACCACGGTATTCCTCCGCCACAAGTGAGTGCATCTAATAAAATTTAATGAGTTTTTTTTTTAATTTTGCTTAAAATTATATTATGTAATTACTAGTAGAATAGCTAATTTATTTGAAAATTATTAAAAAAAAATTTTGGAATATAATGTATTATTGATACTACAGTTAATTATTGAAAATAACAAAATTTACAAATCGGAAAAATTTGACGAGATGAAATAGCGGGTTAAAAACAAAATTTTTGGAAAAAAATGAGGAAACCAAACCGGCGGTTGAACCAGTTTAACCCAAAATCAAACTGAAACCGGCCAGAAACTAGACCAAACCATAGGAACTAAAACCTATGACCGAACCGATCAAACTTGTCGAACCAAAACTGAACCGCCCAAAACTGTCCTTGGACGATTTGGTTCCGGTTTCCCCTTTTCAAAAACCAGAACCGGGAACCGACAACAAGCCTAAGTATGGCTACACATCTTGCGACTCCTAAATACTTAATTCCCTCACTAGATCTAGACTAGAGTTCAACCACGACCATTGTGATCGTGAATGATGCACGTTGTTTCATTAGATCGAGACCATTGTTTCAAACTTCATCATGCTTCAACTTGAGCATGCAAGCACCAAAGTAACTTGACGAAGAGACTCTCTAAAGTCCAACTAGGATCATACTTAGGAATCAAATCTTGAATGAATGAACTCAATATTCTTTGAACTTTTAGATAGAGCACGTATTATCATTGCTTCGAAAACTCGTAACAGATCCTTAGCTTGATTCCCATCACTCCCTCTAACCTACAAAAACCACCTCGTTTCTTCATAGACTTACTTCATTTAAAAAATCGACCTCCTTTCTTTTTTCACCTCCTTAATTAACAACCCACTTTCTCTAGCACATGCATCTCCTAATCTATTTTTACTCATCGCAACACTCTTCCATTTACATTTTCAAAATCCCTAACCTTGGCCTTATCAAGGGTTTTTGCTTTAAAGTGTTAGATTGGCTTAGTAACAAAAATGCATTTAGATTAGGTAATTGCATCAATGATGCTCCCATCATATGCAAAGCATATTTTGCTTTATGCCTTTATCCATCACTTTGTAAACTTTTGGATGAAATAATGAAAACTTTGTGGGCTCCTGCTTTGCACTTTTTTAATAACATGAAATTGAGTTGAAAGTTGAGAAGTGCAAGCTGACTGGTTTTTCATGTAAAGCATCAATAATCTTATTATGGTATTTTACAAAGAGGCATAAAAAATCACGATCAAATCAACAAAATATAGTAATGGAAGTTTCATGTGGTATTCCATAAATGAAAAATCAAGGATCAAGAAGAAATTATTTTAGTAGCAAAAATGGGGGGTGAACTAGTGATTTTTGGTTGAGTGAGAGAGTAAAAACTCAATGATATAAAATGGCTTTTTAGCCTTAAAAATATTTCTTATTTAAAAATTTTGGACACTCAAACCTTTTTCACATGGATTATTTAACGAAGCACTAACAGATATATGAATTTGTTTGATTCATCTAAAACTAAGGGACGAACTACAAGAGCTTTCAAAATACGAGGATGGATGAATAAATTTCCTAAACCTCAATGATGAAACAGTTAATTTTCTTATTTTTAATGCTTCCCGAAATACAATTTTTTTGGTAAAGTAAAAACACCGAAAATTAAATTTTAAAAAAAACCTGTACTGAAGACTCGCAGGCTGGTAATTCGTAATTATGCCACGTCACTGAAATCAGCATCAACATCGGTTGAAACTTGAATTTTTCATCATCAACCGATCCACGAGCCACACTTCTCCCAATATATCCGTCACCGTTTTAACCGAATCGAACCAACTGAAAGAAAAGGGACACTGCTTCGTTCCGCTCCAAATCCTCCTCTACGCTCCACACTCTTCACCTTCTCAATCCCCCGCAAAACGAAACCCTAGAATATACACACAGAGGCTCGCCACAATGGGAAACTGGATCACCAAGAAGCCACCGCCGCCGGTGGTCCTCGTCCCTCCACTCTTCGACTTCCCTCCCCTCGCAGCTCGCTCCAGGTGCATATCTCCGTAATGCGACATAGGCACGTCTAGCTTGTGATTTGACCCATTTTTGTTGTTTTGCAGGATGTTAGAGTCTCCGTACAAGTTGCTGTTCGCGAAGCTCTCGTTGAAGTGTCTGTTTGAGGATTATTTCGAAGAAGCTTCGCATTTCACTACACGGATCATGTTGAAACCGATTGATGATCCTCACGTGGATTTGATTGCTACAGTTTCAGGTCCATTCGATCCTAAGCCTCAGGAGAAGATTTCGGGCAATGCATTATTTCGGTGGCAGAGGTATATAATGTGATATGCACAACACACACATTCATTAATTAAGCAAACACATTGGCTAATTTGTTAACTCTTTTGTTGTTGATTGTTGTGTACAAGCAGTGATGTCGATGATCCTCACACATTCATGGACTTTTTTGTATCCAACTCTGATCCGTGAGTAAATATTTCATGTTTTATGTTAAGATTTACGCACTTCTTTGTTCTGTGTTGGCAACATCATCATCGTGCTTGACAATCCTTCTTTATAAGGAACCTGTTGGGTGTAGTTAGACCCAATTTAAATGTTGGGTTTAGAGATGCCTAAACTACATTGGATTTGATGTGTAGGCAACATTGGCCTTGCAAGTGATCTCGCACTAGCATGGTGTGTAGATAAAATTGTCACTACAGAGTTAGACCCAATTCAAGATTTTACAAATGAGCAGTGCTACTTTTTTACATATAGTTTTTTATGTGCAAATCTTGCGAATGAAAAAACATTGGGGTCTTAACAGTAAAATTTAAACCCTGTTTGTGTGTGTAGATCTTTTTATGAATATTTGTTTGTTAGTTTAATTAGTTAAACATTATGTTGTTTGCTTTCACTTTCAAGGATTTTGCAAATGCGGTCATCAGCTTTCTATCTTAAATATGGTATTGGAGCATTTGGCATTTTTCCAGTACTTCTGAGAACAAAAAGGTATGTTTTCATTATAGGAGCAGTGTGATTCAATTGTACCTATGTGCCCCTGAGAAAACTCCCTGCTACTGCAGAATATCTGCTGAAGACTATGGTGCTATGGGATTTCGATATGGTTCAGGCAATTTATCAATTGGAGCATCACTAAAGCCTTTTGCTTGTATGTGACCTCTTTTTGTGCATTTTGGTTCCATTTCCATTTTAATCTTGGTTCCAGATATATAGACTTAGAGTTTCATTTCTTCTTGCTCGGTTCTCTGTAACACTGGCACTGAAGGTTTTCTTTTGAGCATAATTACATGGTTCTGTGATATTTTCTTGCTCTGTATGCTTTTTCCTTCATCTGTTCTTTCTTCTATGTATACTGTAGTAAGTGCTATTGGAATTTCTTAATTAAATGAAAAAAGCAATGTGTTTTTCTCTCAAGCTAAATGTATTTTATTTTTCATTCTTTTTTCTCCAAATCCTCTTATCTTGACTTAGAAGATACCTATTATTTGCTAACTTTCTGCACAACTTACTATGTCTTTCAGTGAAAAATGAGATGCCAAGTAGCGCATGGCTTATAAGCAAGGTGGGGAAGCTGACTGTTGGAGTGCATTATGAGCCTTCAAGTAAGATTAGTTAGTATGTCTTAATGCTCTTCAAGTTCCTTAGTTCATGTATCTATAATAACTAATCTTTGATTACAAATTTGACGATAAGTCTCTTTCTAGGAATATTGCCTGCATGTTTTTGAAGCTTTGCATGTATTAGATGAATGCATTAAGTTAAAAAAGAGAAGGAAGAGAAGGATGCGAGCTGGTGCAAAAGTATTAGATGATGTCCAAAGTCCCCCAAAGATTTGGTAAAGAACGCTATTTATATCTCTTTTCCAAGTCATAAAAACCCTACTTGAGATTAGTCCAAAAATGCCCCTTGGTTCCCACATGTTTTTTACTCCTGAAATTGACTTTTTTTCTTGACTTCTAGAGTGTCACGGCTGTGACAATTTCTGTCCCAAATGTGCATGCTTGTTTTGCTTTTCACGGCCGTGACACCCCTTGTTTCCATCATTTTCTTCATGGTTTCTTGAGTTTGCTTGGGACTTTTCAACTTCAAATCACTTTTGCACATTTTTCCACTTATTTTCTTCAATTTATATCATCCTACAAACACCACAAATATTATTTAAATTTCACCATAAAATCATGATTTATATGATGAAAATAGATACATTCTTAATTGATTATATATGTAAATTTAGGGCATCTACATTGGGAGTTCAATGGAGAGTCCATTAAACTCCCAATGTATTAAACCTCCATTGTGGGGCATTTTGAAAAAATCAAATGGTTTGGACGGTTCAAGCTTGCTTGAACTATCCAAACCACTTCTCCCTTGCCGTACTTTTTATTTATTTATTATTTTTTTTAGTCCACGGCCATGGCCACGGTTTTCTTTTTTCCAACTTTTTTTTTGACATGTGTTTTTTTCCATTTTTTTGTAATTTAATTATACAATTATTAATTTGTTTTTGCTTATACAATTATTTTCCACTATTTTTTTTCTTTATCAATATTTTATGTAATTAGTTTATTTTGAATAATATTTTATATACTTTTATTATTACGCATAACATATTTGTAATAGTTCAAGTAGTATATAGTGAATTTTAATTATTTGAGTAGAATTTAATTTAATTATATTTTTTGGTATAAAAATTTTGTAGTATTATTCGTAAAGTATATAATTTCTCACTAATTAAAAATATTTAGTTGTTTGTGTGAAAAAAACGTATTTTATATAGTATATATTGTAAAAGAAAATTGAATGAAAAGTGGAATGATAATAAGTCCCATAAGAGAGTCTAATGATAGTCTAAACCATTGAAATAGAAAGATTTAATGAAAGAGAGTTTAATAGAAAGCTCATGTCGTGATGGTTTGGACCCAAAATGGGTTCAACCATTGAGATGCTCTTAGGACACATCAGCAGGCTATGTAAATATTTACTTTTTTATTAAGAAATTGAGATCTAATGATTTGCTGAGTCTGGATTATTCTCTTCAAAGGTTAATAATTAGATATTGTGCAGTATCCAATTAATTGTTTCCATGATTTCTTGTTATACTGTTGAAGATGCCTTAATAAATGTTTTATATGGATATGGTACACTGGAATTCATCGAAGCTTATAAAATTTCCGTGAATATTTTAGTGAATTAATCTCATCAAGTGAACATGTTTCATTTAGTTATCTTTCATGCTTTATATGGCAGCATATTATTAAGTGATTTTTCCATAGAACAACAGGCCAAGTTTACATATATCTTTATAAAACTTATCTTTACCACCTTTTTTTTTTTGCATTAGATGGAAGTAAAGGTACTGATAAATATATGGATCTAAGTAACTGGAATGTTGCAATTGGCTATGGAGCGGGATCAGGAAGCCCTCTTACTTCTTCTTTCATCTTTGGTCTGGAACTTGCTAAAAGTAATCAGGTTAGCTTCTGCATTTTCTTTTTCTTTTTTTCTAGTTTTATGGATTGTGTAGTAATTTCCTCTATGGGTCTGTACCATGTCAATGCTGTTTGATTGTATGAAATGTAATTCATGCTGGCTTACTAGCTTTAGTAATACTTCTGATCAAATATTAAGAACGGAAGCTCAATTGTTTCTCAATTTGATTGTCATGTTTTTTAAGTTTATTCATTAAGTGAAACATTAGAGATCAAAGAACTGTGACAATTCTATTAAGATGAGAAAGACCTTTTTTATGTATTTCACTATATACTAACATTTTTTTTTCAACTGTAGTTCATTGCCTCCTTTTACCAGCATGTGGTGGTCCAGAGACGGGTATGCATCTCTTGTGGATTTTTTTAACCATTCATTCTGAATATATTATCAATCTCTCATACTAGTTGCTATCTTTTTCATATAATCACTTTCTGGAAAACCATGCACAAGTTTATTTTTATTATTCAGTAGTCACAGTTTAGATGCCTTTACTTTAAATTGCTGTTAACATTATTTTCTTAGTATGTTTGATGTAAAATCAACGTCAACAATGTTTGTTGGATGTGTACACATCAATCTTATTAAACTGAGGCAGATAAATACCCAAACAAAGCACTTTACCTTCCATTGAGATTAAAACCTTCTTTAATATCAACTTCACTCTGTGGATTAAAAAGTTTTTGCTTGTCATCAGTCAAATAAATCTGTGATGGGTTATCATCTGAAATTTGTTTGACAAGTTGTTTGTTATTGGTTTGATTAATGTGCTAGGAAGTCAAAATGAATACACTTTTCAAGTCTTCTCAGAAGTGAAAATGGTTAACTGAAACCGACATGAAGCTGATACATTTATAAAGGTTCAATTGGTTTATGAAATGTTAGCACAAAAATCTGGAAAACAAGCCTTTATTTCTCTTCGTCTTTGTTTAAAAGATGGACTATTGTCAACATTGGAATCCATACCTGTCTATTTCGTGCATTTTGGCTGGTGGTGAAAAGTGCTTTGAATTCTGAAGGCCAATTAGGGAACTATAAGTTTCTTTGAATATTGAAAAGCTATTAACTGCTTTAACTACACAGGTGAAGAACCCGTTAGAGGAAAATGAAATAGTTGGGATCACAAATTACATTGATTTTGGGTTTGAGTTACAGACAAGGTACTCTAAATGGTTAAATTATTTTGCCAGTGGTATGGTGATATTGATTCAGATAAGGACAGTTTTAATTCTTTTATCATTTTTTCCTACATATTTTTAATTGTTTTTAAAGGGTAGATGATGACCAAGTAAGAAACAATCCCTCAGATTCCACCTTCCAAGTAGCTGCATCCTGGCAGGCCAATAAAAATTTTCTATTGAAGGTACTAATGAAATCTCATTCTCCTAATTACAACTGTATCCGGATCAATGCGTAGCTTCATTTCATTAGCATCCTCAATACTTTAGCCTCCTTAAATTCTTGCAGGGAAAGCTAGGACCTCTTGGCTCCTCATTAGCTTTGGCATTCAAGTCATGGTGGAATCCTTCATTCACATTCAACATTACAGGTGCCTATGATTGCTAAATTTTATTTTGTATCGACTGCCTGATTGTTAAGATAAACTAGATTTGGGAAGGATACATTTGGAAGTGCCTGATAGAATTACATTGAGCAGGACAATTCTTCTATTCAGCAATAAGAGATGGCATGATTTTTTTTTTCTTTCTTTTCATACTTTAGCCAAGATATTAGAGACACTTCAAAAGTTCATTTTGAGGTCATATGCTTCTGAAAAAATCGCCGCCTTAATTTGTCTTGTTTTGGATGAAATTTAATCTTTTGATTCTGCAACTGAGTGATTATTCTCATTGTCTTGCAGCTACTAGAAGTCATGCCAGCAGAGAGACCAAATATGGATTTGGCTTGTGTGTCGAGAATCTCAGAGAAGCCAGGTTTATTGTTTGGCTTGTTCTTTACCTGGTTAAAAACAAATCGTTTATTTTAGGATCCTGGTTTTCATATTTCCATATATGTCGATGAGCAATATTGCTGTACCAGTTTGATAAGACTAACTTAATGTACTGTTTCAAGTTAGTAGATAATCGTGTTTGCTTTTTGTTGATTGAGAGTGGTAGATAACAAATTTAGTAGATTTGAATAGATTGTACAGTGAAAGAGTATAGATAGTGAAACGTCTTTTAAGAGTTATAATTTGCGCAACTGACAATCTTTCTTTAACTTTGATGGCATGCACAAGCAGTTACCAAAGGGCTGATGCGAACTTTTTAATGCTGACACCAAGCAAGGAGCACCTAGCGGAGGGCATAGTCTGGAAAACAGGTGTTGGACCAATGCTAAAATCGGATTTGGATGCCGGAAACTTTGAGAAAATCCCGAGGGAAATGAGACCACTGCAAAAGATTTTGTAGATTTCAGTTCCAAATCCTTACTAGCCAAACTTAACTGCTGTATAGGCGTTTGACATTTATGAAGGTGGCGATAATCCAGTTCTTGGGTATGAACCTATCAATTTTATCTCACAATTCGTGTTACGCGACATCTTTTTTTTTTTAATTTATAAAAAGTGGATGATCATTTACCGCCGAACCCTTGCAACAGTTTGTTGCTTAACACTGAATCAATAGTTCGTTAGTAAATGATAAAGTCCAATTTATTGATTCGTCGAGTCTGTTGGTAATGTTAAATACTTATAAAGTTTTTCCAATTTCAGAATTTTCATTCTGGCAGGTTTTGTTATTTGCATCACTTTTGAAACATTTATCAAGTTTAATCCAAATCCATGTCTATATTATATTACAAAGTACTGGTGTTGGAAATCAATAAGAAAAAAGTCTATAATATCCCTTAACTAAAGTTTAAATGACTACGTTATGCCACTTCATTTTTTGCAATGTAAGGCAACGAGTAGGGAATCATAATTTGAATAGAATTAGTACTTAGTAGTATAAAAAATTAGGGGCAATTGTGGCACTTTACTAATTGGGCATTGAATATTAAACTAATTTAAGATTTATGTAAAAAATCAATGAATGCTAATTGAAATATCTTTTTGATTAGTATTCTAACTAATAACTGTATAATTCAGTTGAATATCTTTAATCAAGATATACGACCAACATAACTAGTACTTCTCCATAGTTTGCCATAACAAATTCGATTGATTAAAAATTTAGACAATCTTAACTATTGCATAACTATATTAGTAAAAAAACATAAATTATTTTTTAATAAGAAAAAAAATCCAAATTGTTGTTAAATATAAATATAATAATTATATTACGACAATTTATAACGTTATGCGAAAAAACCGGGTAACTTCCAGTACATATGTACTGTTACTATATAAAATAAAAATAGAGTAATTCAAAATAATGCAACGTATATATGGACCATATTCAAGCAAGCAAAGAGAAGATCCGAGTCCTGGAAGTTAAGAAAGAAAAAAGTAATGGCCACTACTTCTTCACTCATTTCCACAGGCTTCCATTCCTCTCCGCTCTGTCGCTTCCACAACAGAAAACCTCCACCACAACCGCCGCTCACCGCTCTCTCCAAATCCCTCTCTTCTCTCCAAAACGTCACGATTAGGCCCCGTTTTATCTGTTTCCTTAACCGCTCTCATTCTGTATCCAACAACCCCTCCCCCCAATCCTCCTTCTCCCTCGTTGACTCTGTCCTTCTCCTCTGCACCTCTGTCACTTTGTCCGTCTCTCTTCTCTTCGCTGGCGTTGACTCTGCTTCGGCTTTCGTTGTCACTACGCCCAGAAAACTTCAGTCTGATGAACTGGCTACCGTTCGCCTCTTCCGGGAGAACACTCCTTCGGTCGTCTACATCACCAACCTCGCCGTCAAGTATCCGAATAAACCTTTATGAATTATTATTTTTTTGAGCTCTTGTGAAAATTTGAATATTTAACTATTTGTTTTGTGATTCAATATGAAGGCAAGATGCGTTTACATTGGACGTGCTGGAGGTGCCACAGGGATCGGGGTCAGGGTTCATTTGGGACAACAGTGGTCACATTGTCACCAATTATCATGTCATTCGCGGCGCTTCTGATCTCAAGTTAGTCTTTTTCGTTTTAATCTTCTTAGTTATTTTGGAGACTCTGTTTGTTTGCAGTTCAATTTCTTTTTAGCTCTGAAGTTTAATTGCTACTAGAAATGTGAGCTAATTGTTTAATTATAGGATAAAAAAGAGTAGAGAATAAAGACCGTAAGCGACATTGAATGTAGGTGAATGGTGTTTTTGATTTAGGAGTCTAATCTTTATGTTACTAGTTGTTTTTGGTGTTTGTCTTGTAATGCTGTCTAGTTCATTTCTATTGTAGTTTGTGTGACATTATTACTGACATAGAATTCTGGCTGTTCATGAGTGTTGGAAAAGTATTATAATTGTTACCTTTTGTTTGTTGTAAAGATCATGCCTTTTGGATTTCAATTGGTGGTAGTTTGTTTACAGGGTCACTCTTGCTGACCAGTCGACTTATGATGCTCAAGTTGTTGGATTTGACCAAGACAAGGATGTTGCTGTTTTGCGAGTTGATGCACCCAAAGACAAACTAAGGCCTATTCCAATTGGTGTCTCTGCTGACTTGCTTGTTGGTCAGAAAGTCTATGCCATTGGAAATCCGGTATGCTTCATTGTGACCTTGTAGAAAATATATCATACTTCATTCCTTGCATATTTGTTTCTGTTCTTTTGTAGCTTAAAATTATTTAAGATACTGTGTTATAATGTCCCTTGTCCAGTGTACTTATCCAAACTAAATCCTACTATTTGGATAGATATTTTGCTGTTGTTAGTGCAAAATTTTTCTTAGTTTGATTTGTATAATGGTAATTGCTTGTTAATATCTAATGCAAACTTTTGATGTTTTGCATTGTCTTTTACTAAGTTTGCTTGTTTTATACTTTGAGATAAGATCCTGATTTTGTTTACATATTTGCAGTTTGGACTTGACCATACTCTAACAACTGGCGTCATCAGGTACAAAATAATGAGAAGCTAGAACTTTAAGTTAATAATTCTAATTACTCCTCCCTCTCAATTTTAGATACTGTCTCACAGGCTTTGGTTTCTATTAATGTCATGGAACTGACTTAATAACATCCTTTGGACTTTTTTTCCCATTTGGTGTTTAATGAGTGAGCTAGAAGCTTATGATTTCATTAACATGAATAACTGATAAAAGAACTACTAATGACATAAATAAAGAATAAAAAGGACAGTAAATAAGCATATAGCAGCTGCGTGGATTTTCCATTGCTGATTACTCCTATGAACTTTTATTAGCCGAGTTATAATATTCTGTCAAATGATTTTGCTAATGATTTATTTCTGTTCTTTATAGTGGGCTTCGCAGAGAAATCAGTTCTGCTGCAACAGGCCGTCCAATTCAGGATGTAATACAGACAGACGCTGCCATTAATCCTGGTAATAGTGGAGGGCCTCTTCTTGA